>JABUQX010043529.1:0-17500 GCA_015478945.1 Trachelipus rathkii | reverse complement strand
TTATAAAAATATCGTCAATTGCATATAAATATTATTTAGCGAGAGAGAGAGAGAGAGTGAGAGATCGCGAACATGAAAAAACCAGCCAAACTTTTAACTCGTTACTACAGTACAGTTTCTACAAATTTGTCCTATATATATTATATAAATATATATAGTATATATATATAATATATATATATATATAATATAAACCTATATATATTATATACTATATATATATATATATATATTATGTATATTATATATATATATATATACACGTATTATATATATATATATATATAAGTAGTATATATATATATAATATTTATACTATATATATATAATATATATATATATATATATATATTATATAATATATACATATATATATATTTATTATTATATATATATATATATTATAGTAATATATGTTATATAGTAATAATGAATTTAAGTGGTAACGGACATGATTCAAAAAGTTACGAAATATTTAAATAAAATTTTTAAAAATCTAACATTTATATTAAATATTTTTTCTAAAAAAATATTTTTTAAATTTTTATCTTTCTTAACAAGTTGACAAATATCATTCATTTTTTTTTTTTTTTTTTTTTACTTATGAGTGCTTTTATTAGCTAAACATGTATTAAATGCAATTTTCATAGTATACTATAAAATAAAATTCTTATACCTTGGCAAACCCGAAGCTTGAAAATATAAAATTCGGAGCCATAAATTATGTGTCCGACTCCACATGCCTTTTTTGTAATTATTATTGACTCTTTTTCTCTTTTTTTTCTTTTTTTCATAGCTGAAACACGACCTCGCTCAACGAGTACAGTGGGAAAGTTGTGCTCGTTGAAAATACTGCCACGCTCTGAACAAGGAATATTACCGAAGGAGGAGCTCCCACAGATGAATTAACTCATCGAGAAGTTTGGTTCTGACCTAAAAATCCTCGTGTTCCCCTGCAATCAATTTGGCCATCAGGTAAAGTGTTTTTTGAATTAACTACGAATTATATATATATATATATATATAATATATTTATTAATATAAATATATATATATATCATACTATATATATTATTATATAATATTATATATATATATATTAATATATACTAATATAATATACTAATATAATGTTATAGGATATATATATATATATATTACTATATATATAATATATATTATATTATATACATTTGAATATATATATATATATAACTATATATAATATATATACGTATATATATTATATAATAAATAATGAGACTTCTGTCAAAAAGAGCATATTCGGATGAGTTGTTTACTTAGAAAGATATTAAGATCAATTAGGAAAATTTAAAAAAGTGTCGTATAACGTGTTCTTATATTACTATATATATTATAATATATATACTATAGATATAATATATGTATTATATATATATATATATATTATATAATACTATAATAATAAGTATATATATATATAATTAAATTGATGTTTGATATTTCTGCTCTTAGTATTTCGCGTCTACATCTTCTATGTATATCAATACTTTTGCAGAACGAGTTAAGAATTAAATTTAAAAAGTGCGAAGCTTTTTAAAGAAGATTTTAATTGCGTTCTTTTTTATTTTAGTTTTAATATTTTGTTTTTCGTTGAAATTTTTTGTAAGCTTTTATTTATTTATTTATTTATTTAAGGTGTTATTATTACATATTGATATTTATTTTATTCTAATTTATTTTGTTTATTTATTTATTTATTTATATTATTTTATGGTATTATTATTCATTATTATTATATTATCTTATTTATATATTATTAATTATTATTTATTTATTTATTATTATATTATTATTATTATTATGTATTATTATTATTATTATTATTTATTATTTAACTAAAAATGAATTTGATTTTTTTCTAATTTTTTTATTTTATTCTTCGCTTGATTCAAATGGATAGTTTTTGGTAGTATTTTTATTTTTAAAAATAATTCCTGTACTGGCCCCAGTAAAGCGAAGCGATTGGGCACCCCGCTAAGCAGGAGATGGGGAGGATGATATAGAGGGGAGGCCGAAGGCCCAACCCCGGATCAAAAAATAAAAAATGACTGCATTACCTCAAATATCTATTATTATTATTTTATATTATACTAGAACTGATACATAATATATACTATATATATTTATATTATAATATTATATATATGTATATAGTTTACTATATTTATTATATATATATATATATATTATATATTATATATTATATTATATATATCATTATAAAGAACACGTTTATAACATTTTTTTGATAAAGCATCTCACTAATTTTCTACATTTAATTTCAACATATTAAAAATTTCGATTCGAATATGTTTAAGAGTCGTACCAGGAAAAACGTGAAATCGTTAGGATCGCGAAATACTAAGAGTTCTAGTATTTTTAAATATACTCTTCTTATTTCTGCCATTAGGATGCGGATTTTCGGCCTCGGGCCCCCCTCTTATCATTCCCCCCCGTTCTCCTGCTTTGCAGGATGCCCCTCTCGCTTCACTCGAGGTCCGGCTAAGGAATGTTTTTCAAAATTAAAAATACTCCAAATAATCTGATTAATCGAATAATTAATGAATAAACGAAGAAAAATAATAAAAGAAAAAAATCAAATCATATTAAATAATAATAATAATAAAATAATTAATAATATATAAATATAATAATAATTAATAACTAACAATAATATAATATAATAATAATAAATAAAAGCTTACAAAAAATTTCATACGAAATAACATCTAAATATTTAATAATAAGATAAAAGAACACGTGTATAAGTATTTTTAAGGCCTTCGCGCTATTAAATTTTAATTCTGTCAAATAACTCGTTCCAAACGAAATTATTGATATAATAGAAGAAAAATGAAAGAAAAAAGAATAAATACCTAAAAGCGTAATATATATATATTTATATATATAATATATACAACACTATAATAATATATATATATATACGTCATATATAGTATATATATAAAATAGTATAGTTATAAAAATATACACAGTACCGATGTCCACACTATCCTATATATAAATAGTTAATAACAATACTACTACTCATGATATATAAATATATATACTATATATAGTATATATATATTATATATATACTAAAATAATATATTATATATATAATTATAGATATATATATATATATATTATATATTATATATATATATATATACTATATATTATAATTATAATTATATAGTATTATATATATATATATATATATTATATATATATATATTATAAATATTATATATATATATATATATATATTATATACTATATATATATTATATTTATGTTATATTATTATATACCTATATATATATATATATATATCTTATATACTATACTTATATATAATATATATATATGATATAATAATATATATATATATAATATATATTATATAGATATATATACTATAACATATTATATATATAATTATATATATATGACATATATATAATATACTTACAGTATATATATAGTAAATCTAGTTTTACGGGTTCAGTATTATCAGAATTATATACTATTATATATATAGTATATATATTAATAATATATATTAATTATTATAATATACATTATATTTATATATTATATATATATACTATATACGTATATATATTATATAGTATATTATATTAAATATATATATTATATATATATATATATTATATATATATATATACTATTATATATACTATATACATACATAATAACTATATTAGCTATCTAAGTCATGAGCATTATATATATACTATCTATAATTTTTTCGTCTCTATGTTTATGATATTGATAAGTCTGAATGGCATAATATATAATATATATTACTATATATAGTATATATATACTTATAATATTATAATATCTATATATATATGTTGTATATATATAATATATATAATATATATATATATATATTTATTATTAATATTATATATATTATATAATATATAATTACTATATATATTATATATATATATATACAATATATATATTATATATATATATAATATAATATATTACACATATATAATATATATTATATATATATATAGTACACTATATATATAATATAACTATTATATTATATATATATATATATATATAATAATAGGATATTATATATATATATATATATTATAATAAATATATATATATAAAGATGTAGAAGATGTCACTCAGTATCGACAGGGCTATGCCTTGCGAACCTATGTGAGTCCCTTCGATGAAAAAAAAAAAAACATTAACATCAATTGATTCAAGCCAACCCACCAGGCTGTTCGAGGCTGCAATCGCACCGACCAACCCTTTGAGAGGGGTTTACAAGATTATTCAGCTCGTTGAATAATTCTGATGACACTTCTGTCCCAGATTTCCTATCTTCAGCACTCCCTAAAGAATTTTATGCCTTAGCGGATGAAATGGATAGTTCAAAAAGAGCTGGTGATGTGACGATCACTCTCTTTCTAATTACCATTCAAAAGCATGATACTCCCATTCTCGATTCTTATTGAAAATTAAGACTTCAACACATGACAACACGAATTCATCTGCTTCCCACCGACTCACTGCGACTCGATCTATCTATTTGGCTCCAAGTATGTGAGTTTAACTAATTCCGACTTAACTATATTTTTAAGACTGCTCCCTACTCCGGTTGTTATACTGGAGACTTCAAACCTTCGCCACCCCTTATTGAGTAGGGGTAGATCTGTTCATCTCGTTCTAAAGCTAAGTCCTTGTTTGATACTTTTAATACCCTTTTCCCTGTGATGCCTTAACACAGGACTCAGTACATACGAACGTTTAGATACACACTCTTCTTCCTGTATAGATTTTTCTTTTTCCTCCCAATTCAGTATTCTATCATACTGGTCACGCTGTTTGATTATTATATATCGACAGTGACCATTCTGGCTACCATCATCTTACCGGATAGCCTTAAATAAAGTTGCACCGAGCTCGTTGTTAAAAACCCAATTCCAGCCTGGCGTTATGAGACCCCAGCGAAGTGGCTTCCTTTTATCAGGGACTCCCTCAATTTCATCATCCCTATCCCTTCAACAAGCGGTTTCCAACCACTGATATTCCTTTAACTTTCTTCACCAAAGTTAGTCATTACAGCGCAAAGTTTACATCCCCCCATCCTCCTAGATAGACGTTCGGCAATTCCTTGATGGTTCCCAAGGTGTACGAAAACAAAACCGGGAGAAGGAAAAAAACTCCTTACAGGCAATATAAAAGACTTCATCACCCAAACATGATTATTTTTAAAAGCCCAGCTGCGCAGATCTCGCCAAATTAATCGGCAAACAGGGAAACAATACATTTCGAACTTGTACTTCGACTTTTAACTCTACAATCCCTTTCTTCAGTATGGAAAGTTGCACAAGAAAATATCTCGCATCTCCAAAAACCTTCACCCCACAGTCCCCGTTATGATCCTCAAATATAAACCGATATCAATTTCTGCTCCAGGCAGCTGTTGGTAGATGCATATAGGTTATTAGTTTTGCTAACCACTCGAGTTGCTTCCACTATCTCGAAGCTTTCAAAAACTTAAAATTAGCAGTGCACCGCCAGACTCTTCAACAGCGAAAGGGAAGATCATATCTATAACCGTATTTTTACACTTGCAGAGTATCAAAACTGCACTGGCAAACAGCAAAGACGATGCCCTTAGTCCTAGAATGGAATTTCGTATATTAAGCTCCGCATCATATTTCACCCTTCTTGCGTCAGCGTTACTGTGATGTATCTGATTAAACAGTAATCTGGATCGAATCCTCTTTTCAATCTGTTTGGAAATTACAGCTTTTGTAATCCCTATCCCAAACCTGGCAAGATCTGAATTTGGGGAAAACCAAAAGACTCAATTCGGCTGACTCCTGTCCGACTTGCAAATTAATGAAGAAAATGGTTTAGGCCGAATTCTCCCTGTTCTGGAGAGATTCCCAGGCTCTCTATCAAACTTTCTGTTGGTTTCCTCTGAAATCGTTCGACCGTTGATCCCTTGTGAAACTGGATCATGACATCCGGGAGTCCTTCTCAACTGGCATAATGGTTCTTTGGTGTTTTTTGTCCTTGGGAAAAACTATATGACACAATGTGGAGAACTCGGGTTCTCCTTAAACTCCACTCGTCGGTTTCCGAGACATCTCCTTCTCTTTATTAATGCTTCTGTGTAAACAGACTATATCCAGGTTCGGTGCTCTTTAATTCTATCACGCACTTTACTCTGTCCTTCCTGACCGCTACCTTTCCCATACCCTCCCACATCATGCTTAAATTTTTACGCAGAATTAAGTGGCTATAATGATTTCCCTCTTTCGAGCATTTTATTTCCTTATCAAAATCATTAATATTTATTCAGATTCGCTTAGCGCCCTCCAGGCTCTTAAAGCCCTCCTTATTGAAAAACCAGGGTTATTCGCTGTGCAACCATTTCTTCGCTGCTCCACCTCGCAGGTGAAACAAATTACACTATGTTGGACCCCCTCCACGTAGGGGTTCTTGGCAGGCAAAATAGCTGACAGGAGAGGCCAGAATCGCCTCTTTCCGAGCTGTTCAGGTGTCCTTCCGGATGCCATCGACATGGTCGCCTCCCATCACTTATTATTATACTGATCTCTTGACAACTTCGGTCTTACTGGCAGGAGTGATGGGCGAGTGATCAGCGAGATGCGAAACTTGAAATATAAAGCCGAAAAATTGGTGAGTGGTCTTCTCTGTACCAATGCGCATAAATTATGCACGCTTCCGTATTGGCCACACTAATATCACTCACAAGCTACGTACATGTCACGGGAGACCTCCTCCATCTGCAAATTTGCGCTGGTCACGTAGTACCCCGGCAATCTGCTTCACCCATCCTATTCTTCATTGATTTTCCTCAAATTGCTCGTATAGTTCGCATTCGTCATTTTAATTTATGTATTCCTCCTATAGTACTATCCCCATTCTTGGGTATATGTTATAGTATATACAGTATCTCTCTCGATTTAATGAATCTCCATCAGGAGATCTGGACCGCGATATAGGAGATATTAATATAATTCATGATCTAGCAGTCAGTTAGAGAGACTCGTCTAAGTTATCACATGTGAAGAAATCTCGAAGATTTGCAATAGCATAGCTCGATAATATATATGTAATCTGTAAATGCTCTACATATGCAATCGTGTACCATTCTCTCACACACTCCGCATCTGTCCCTCATTAGAATCGTGGACGCGCACTTTGCCGTAACAAGATACAACCCTTCAATTCAATTAAGTTTAAATAAGATAAGAACAGCACTCAATACAACCATGTATTCTGTTATTCAACGACAATGTGGTCCGCTCTACTCTTCTTGATTAGGCCCAGAGTTTGGCTCCTTAAAAAACCACTATATCAGTCGTATAATATATAATCATCTATGATCGCCCGTTGATCATAGAATTATTCAAAGTATATGATATGATTTAAATACTTAGTAGGTATGCCGACAACATTTAATGAGATAATCTACCTTTAGGACACGTCACGAGACTTCACATAATCTCATGGTTAGTAATATATTTGACTATATTTAATAAATAATTAATATATATATAGTTTATATGATTTGATACATAACCGTCTATAAGATTACTCCACAGGTATATATATATACTAGTAGGGGGGGATAATATATTAAAATTATAATATATATCGCATAGTTATTTTAATTATATATAGTAGTGATTAATAATCTATAAATTAGCAGGACATCATTATATGCCAAGCGTTAATTCTCGACAACAAGTATATGTATATATCATCAAACATATATATATAGTTATATATATATATATATTATAGTTATATATATATATACTCTATAGATATGTATATATATATATATACTATATATATCAGCTCTATTCTCTTGAATATTCCTTCAAAATATATATCTTTTTTTATATTTATTATTTTTTTTTAGTAAGTACATCTTTTCACTTATTTTTTATAATACAAAACGAAATCTTGTATTTCTTGTAAGCTATTATATAATAGACTCAATATTTCATCCCGCCATACCAAATTTTCTTATGGAGCGTATTTGAAATAAATATGAGCCAGGACCCACCCAGATTTCACCCTTTGAAGTTTAATATATTTACAATGCCTACTTGCGTGATCGTTTCCCTGTGGGCGTGGCTGGCGTCCTGTATATAGACTATCTACACCACACACCACAACCTATTATATTATATATATACAACAATACCCTATAGTTATAATATATATCATATACAGTAAATCCACAAACCTAAACACTCACACACTAATCTACACAATCAATTACTATAATAATTATATATATATATATATATATATAAATACCTATATATTTATAAAACGGTACATGAGGATTGGTAATAAAAATAATTTGCGAGATCCTTCGCTACAATCCGGCCGGAACAATTCAAAACAAAGCGAAATGTTCAACAAAAATGTGAGGTTAACGGAGCAGGAGCTCACTCCTCTTTTTAAGGGTGAAGTGCAAATATATATAGTATATATATATTATATATAACAAACACATATATATAGATATTACAGGACTCTATTATATAGCGTATCATATAATAATATATATATATAGCTATTTAAATAATATATATGTTTATATATATTTTTATGATATAGTATTTTTATACTTATATATATATATATAAGCAAACAGTCACCATGTAACTACTATATATATAGTCTATCATACACCCATAATAATACGTATAAAAAGGATATGAGTATTACATATAATATTTTATATATAATACTATATTTACCTAATATTATATATAGTATATATATATATATATATATATTATATGATATTATATAATATATCTATATATTATTATATATATAATATATATATATATATATATCTATATATATATAATACTATATATGATTATATTATATATTAATACTATATATATATACCTAAATATATTATACTATATATACCAAAGATTAAAACCATACAAAACTAGTATACACACACCCACATATCACCGTATGTATGATACCTAGATACAACACGTAGTACGACACATTACAAATATCATCATCATAGAAATACTATAAATATCCCACTCATATATTACTATATCAACTACCAATAACAATATACACACGACTAATATATACATATCACTATATAATATATATAAACCATATATATAATACTATATATATGGTATGTGATATATATATATATTTTATATATATAATATAAGTATAGTCCATATAATTATATATTAATACTATACCCCACAGCTCACAATCATAAACTCAATATATTATCGCACTAGTACTCCACTATACTAAATAGTAAACAACTAAACTTTACTATAGCTATATATAACTATATACCACTATACATAAATACTAACACACTCCAAAACAACACTCTACTCAAACACACATTATATATACCGGTAATGAATATACACTAAATCCCAACCCTCATCACCGCAAATGCACTACCCCTATATATATATATATATATAGTATATATTATATATTATATATATATTAATATATATATATATAAACTCAACACTCATATATACTATATATCATATTTAATAATATACCTATTACACTAACATATATACAAATTATAATACCATCAGTAATAATATACTATATAATCAATACGAAATACTAAGAACCCTATACATACATGCTATAAATATATATACACTAACCTAAACACTACACCCACCCGACAACCTATATAGTACTATATATCAATATATATAGTATATATAATATATATAATATATATATATATATTAGTATATATACATAAACTGAACAAACTAACCCTAACCCCTACACACTATCCCATACCATCTAAATATCCATACCAAACCAAACAGCCCGACGCTGAACAATACCTTAAATAGCAGTAAATCCATATATACAGCACATCTTTTCAGTTTTGTCTGAAAACATATCATCCAAATTTCCGTAAAGCAAAAGAAAAGAGGGAAAACACAGAAAGAATAGAAGATACCTTTAAAATAATTATAAAAGAAAAAGGAATGATGAACAAAAAAAAAATTAAATTTAAATACGAAGGTTTTTCTTTAAAAGAACTTCAGTTAAGCATGGATGGAATTTACTTGAATTTGCTTGGTGGGAAACACACTCGATCCACCCTCGTAATCCAAGTCGAACATTAACTCTATAACTAATCAACTTACTTACCATTTGAGTATTATATACACTACATACCTCATATCAATATATATATAATACTATATATTATTATATCTATAACTAACTATAACTTGTTTATTATATACTATAGATTATATATATATATAATAATAATATAATAGTATATAATATATATATATAGATATATCATATATATATATATATATAGTATTAATAACTTATATATATATATATTAAACATATACTATATATATTATACTATATATATATATATATATATACATTATATAGTACTATATACCCGCAATGGGGTCATCGTTTCTTGTTACGGGGTTATTACGTGTGCAGTGACAAGAGAACCAATACTAGGAGGATTTCGTGCATCCCTCCTGCCCCAGCACTAGTATGTGCATTTAGCACATATGAATTCTTTTAGTTTTCGAATTATCTATATGGTGAAGGGTATTCCCTGCTCCCATCATTCTGCCTGGTCCTGAAAACCACCTTCATCTCCAAATCTTAGCCAAAAATATCTGCCTTGTTTAAGAGCCATCATTGATTCATTCCGAATGTTTCACGGCGGATTAGTTACTTCAGGTGTTATTGGACGGGGCTGCTATGCATATTAAAATATAACTATAATCCTATAAACTATAACTATAACTATAACTATAACTATAACTATAAATATAACTATGGGTGCGTCTGCAGTCTTTCCTGACCGCAACCTCTTCCTTACCCTCTTCCCTTATAGCTCCACCCCTTTTTTCTCCCTTTTGTTGCGTCTTTCTCTTTATTTCTCTCATTCTTTCCTTTCCTTTTCTCTTTTTTTTTCCGCTTGCCCCCCTCTCTCCCTTCCCCCCCCTCCCTTTCTTTTCTCTTGCCTCTCTCCCCATAAATGACTCCCTTATACTCCAATTTTTACGGCAGAATTAATGGCTAAAATGATTGCCTTTCTTGAATTCTGTTCCTTAACCAAGACCAATCTTATGTCACATATTCAGATTCAGCCAGCGCCCTCCAGGGGTCTTAAAGCCCCTTATTCTAAAAAACATAATGGTATCCGCTGTACAATAATTTCTTCTGCTACTCCACTCTCGCAAGAAACAAATCATACTATCTTGATTGATGTCCTTCCCAACATCAAGTAGTTCACAGGTGGGTTCCCTTGGAGAAACTAACCTCTGACTTTTCTCGAATTTCTAATTGGGATATTGAGAACATAGCTGTTTTTAATACCTCAAAAACTTAGTTCCTAGGACTCGGGATAAGAGATCGAACCCTAGCCCCTTTTCTTGTGACACGACATAATTTTTCCACACAACGGCGGCGTCATCTTCGAAAGCACGCAACTATAAAGCCTTGGTTTGTCCTTATTAATTCTTGATGTTTCTTTTCTCGTTATCTTAATTGGAAAGATTTCATTATTTCTCTTTTTTAAACAAGCTTCTACGAGGTTATGCGATTTCTCAGGTGCCCTGTCAGATCTCTTCTAAACTGCGCAACCCAGTTGCTTGCCCCTTTTATAGGGGTGTCCGTTCTTCCCTGTAATTGAAGTCTCTCTCTCTCTCTGCTCTTCCTCTCTCTCCTCTATCTCTCTCTCTCTTTCTCTCTACGTCTCTCTCTCTCTCTTCTCTCTCTCTCTCTCGTGCGCTCATAGCATCGGTGGGTTGGTTCCCCACTCACACAGCTGATTCTTGGAAAATGCAGTGAGTTTTTATCTAACTCTTCTGCCTCCTACTCTCTCTCTCTCGTCTCTTCTCATCTCTCCTCTGCTTCTCTCTCTCCTGCTCTTTTCTCTCTCCTCTCTCCCTCTCTCCTCTCTCTCTTTCTCTCATCTCTCATCGCTCTCTCTCTCTCGCTCGCTCTCTCCTGCTCTCTCTCTCTCTCTTCTCTCTCTCTCTCTTTCATGCTTCTAGCATTACACATCTATGGTGGTTCCACTCACACAGCTATTCTGGAAAATGCAGATTTTTTATTTCAGATCATTCTGCTTCCTTCACTCTCTCTCCTCTCTCTCTCTCTGCTCTCTCTCGCTCTCTCTCTCTCGTACTCTCTGCTCTCTCCTCTCTCTCTTGCTCCTCTGCCTCACATCTTCGGGTGTGGGTTGTTCCACTCACATCAGCTATTCTTGAAAAATGCAGAGTTTTTATTAACTCTTCTGCATCCTACTAAACTCTCTCTCTCTCTCTCTCTCTCTCATCTTCTCTCTCTCTCTTGCTCTCTCCTCTCTCTTCTCTCTCCTCTCTCTCTCTCTCTCCTCTCTCATTGCCCTCAGCACTCTGGGCGGTTGTTCGCACTCACACAGCGCTCATTCCTTCAAGAAATGCAGAAGTTTTTATTAAACTCTTTCTGCTTCCTACTAACTCTCTCTCTTCCTTTCTCTCTCCTGCTCTCTCTCCCTTCTCCTGCCTCTCTCTCTCTCTCTCTCCTGCCTCAAGGCAATCTGGGGGTTGGTCTTTCACTCACACACTATTCTGAAAATGCAGAAGTTTTTATTAAGCTCCTGTCTGCTCCTACTAAACTCTCTCTCCCTGCTCTCTCTCTCTCCTCTCTCTCTCTCTCTCTCTCTCTCTCTCTCTGCTTCTTCTCCTTCTCTCTCTCTCTCTGCCTCAAGCATTCTGGGGGTGGGTCTCCACTCGACACAGCTTAAATTCTTGAAAATGCAGCAGTTTTTAAACTCTTCTGGCTCTACCTATCTCTCTCTCTCTTTCTCTCTCTCTCTCCTCTCTTCTTCTCCTGCCTCAAGCATTTTGGGTTCTTCCAACTCACACAGTATTCTTGAAAAAATGCCAGAGTTTTATTAACTCTTTGCTCGAACGTACTAAAGACTCTCTCTCTCCTCATCTCTCTCTCTCTACTCGTCTCTCTCTCTCTCTCTTCTCTCTCTCTCTTCTCTCCTCTCTCTCCTCTCTCTCTCTCTCTCTCTCTCTCTCTCTCTCTCTCTCTCTCTCTGCCTCAAGCATCTGGGGTTGGTTCCACTCACACAGCTATTCTTGAAAATGCAGAGTTTTTATTAACTCTTCTGCTCCTACTAACTCTCTCTCTCTCTCTCTCTCTCTCTCTCTCTCTCTCTCTCTCTCTCTCTCTCTCTCTCTCTCTCTCTCTCTTCTCTCTCTCTCTCTCTCTCTCTCTCTCTCTCTTACAATGGAGACTGCTCTTCTGAACTCTCTCTCTCTCTCTCTCTCTCTCTCCTCTCTCTCTCTCTCTCTCTCTCTTTCTTTCTCTCTCTCTCTCTCTCTCTCTTTCTATTCTCTCTCTCTCTCTTACAATGGAGACTGTTCTTCAGAACATCTAATCGGTACCTCTTCTCTCTCCCTTAAGGAGTAGCTCGCTCTCTCTTTCTATCTCTCTCTCTCTCTCATATACAATGGAGACTGCTGCTTCTGAAACTCTCTCTCTCATCTCTCTCTCTCTCTCTCTCTCTCTCTTCCCTCGCTCTGATTACAATTGGACTGCTCTTCTTGAACTCTCTCTCTCTCTCTCTCTCTCTCTCGTCTCTCTCTCTTATCTCTCTCTATCTCTCTCTCTTTACAATGGAGACGCTCGGCTAACTCTCTCTCTCTCTCTCTTCCTCTCGTCTCTCTCTCTTCTCTCTCTCTCTCTCTCGCTCTCTCTCTCTCTCTCTCCTCTCTTCGTCTGCTCTCTCTATATCAATCGCTATTGCACTGGATACTGCTCTTCCAAACTCTCCAGTCGCATATCTCTCCAGTGAGAAGATCTCGTGCGAAACGCCCTTTTCTAACCACAATTTATCTTCTCTGACCGTGGATTACTCTGAGCCCCAGACTGACGGTTGATGCTCATTGTTACATGTGTCACTGGCAAAGTCGGTGGTGTGAACGCATTCGCTTGTTATCTATTTTTTTTTTCAACTACCCTTCATTTTGCATACTTTCAAACGCCGTGCATCGGGGCATGCTCGGCCTTTAAACCTAACTTGGATCCCCGAAAAATTTCCCAACTCTAGTGGAAGTTGTCACACCACACCACACACACACACACAACATCACACCACACACACACACACACACACACACACTTCACACACACACACACCACACACACAAACACACACACCACACACACAAACATATATATTATATAATATCATATGTATATACTATATATTTATATATATATATTATATATATAAGATATATATATATATATATTATATTATATATTATATATATATATGAATAATATATATATATATAGCTATATATGATATATATCCAACATATATACTATATATAGTATAATTCATAATATATATTATAATATATAATATATATATATATACTATATATAAATATATTATATATATATATAATAATATATATGATATATATATACTATTACATATATATAGTATATATATATATTATATATATTTTGCATTCTACGGTAGAGTTTTGGAATTGCGATCGATTATATCTCTTATGAATTTGTGAAAACAAAAAATAAATCACATAAATGAGGAAATACGAAGTCTGCCTAATTAATTTCTTTTCTTTATCCTCTTACTTGAGACATCAAAAGATAACTCACGACCAAAAAGAAGTGATAAATGTGAAAAAAAAAATTAAGCTTCACACACACACACACACACACACACATATATATAATTTTTTTAAATAAATTTAATTTTATATATATATATATATATATATATATATATATAATATATTAGTATATATATATATATATATATAATAGTAATATTATATATATATATTATAGTATATATATATATACTTATCTTCGAAATTTTTGGATTGATTCAACGGTATAATGGATAAAATTGTACCACTGAAGACTTCTAATATTTTATATTAGCTCCAATAATATTTTACTATTATACTCCCAGGTTTAATTTTATCTTTAATGCAAGCAATGCTTTTATCAGCATCGAGAATAGGATTCGTACATACCTGAAAAAATAATATCATAAAAAATATTAAATTTTACGTGAAACCAAACCTAACCTAACCTAACACCTAACCTAACCTAACCTAATTAACCTAACCTAACCTACAAACCTAACCTAACCTAACCTAAACCTAACCGAACCTAACTAACGGCTAACCTGTAACCTAACCTAACCAAAACCTAACCTAACCTAACCTAACCTAAGCCTAACCTAACCTAACCTAACCTTAACCTTAAACCTTACCATAACCTAACCTACCTAGTAACCTAAACCTAACCTCACCTAACTAACCTAAAAAGTCAAAATAATCTAACATAACCTAACATAATCTAAAGTAAAAATTCAAAAATAATCTAACATATCCATAATTTCACATAAGCTAACGTAAGATAAAAAAGTAACCTAATCTCTCTCTCTCTTCTCCTCTCCTCACTCTCTCTCTCTCTCTCCTCTCTCTCCTCTCACTCCTCTCAATCTCTCAACCTCTCCAATCTCCTCTCTCTCTCTCTCTCTCGCATACCCTATATTTATATATATACTATTATATATACTATATATATATATATAGTATATATAATATATATATATATATATATTATATATATATAATAATATATAATATAATAATATAATATTTATATGATATATAATAAATATTAATTTTCTGAAACAAAAAAAGTTAATTAATAAAAAGTTTTCAGACTTCACCAACTTTTATTCCAAATGCTACTCGAAATATATTTGATAAAATTTTTATTAAATGTTTATGAGGTATATTTAATATGTTGATTAATTAGATTTAACAACATATTCGCTTCACCATTCCAACTTACCTAAGGAACCTAAGATATATATTATATTACTTATTATATATATACATATTATAATATTATATATATATATATAGTATATATATATATATATATATATATAATATATATATTATATATTATATTATATATAAGATATATATATATATACTATTATATATATATATACCTATATAATAATATATATCATATATATATATATATATATTTTAGTAGTTACTACAATGAAATGTGAAATGTTTTAGTATATCCGATTCGACAGCACATGTAATTATTCCAAACAGGGAAAAAGCTTCTACTTCTCCAATTTGGCCGAGAAGTTTCAATTGCAGAATCTACAATTTGGGCCTTTCTAATAGTTATTCTTTGAATAATATATATATAACATTATAATATATATTATATATATATATATATCATATATAGACTAATATAATATATATATATATTATTATATATAATATTTTAGAAATATTCTATATATATTATATATATATATATTGTATTTATTAATATATTGAATTTATATATATATATATTATATATATATATATATATATATACTATATATATATAGATTTAATTAATATATATATATATATATTATAATATAATATATATTATATACTATATATATATATTATATTATATAATTTATATTTATTATATATTATATTATTACATATGATATTATATTATATTATATAATATATATATATTATAATATATATATATATATATATTTATGATATATTAATATATATATTATATATATTATATATTATAGGTATATATATTATATATATATTATAATATATATATATCATATATTATATTATACTATATATATGATAGTATATATATATATATATTACGTAATAACTATAATATATATACGGTCTTATATATACCTATATATATATATTTAATATATAATTATCTAGCTTATATATATTATAATATATATATAACGTTATATATATATAATTTATATTATGACTATTATTTTTAAATATCATTATATATATAAGGTATATTATATATATATATATATATATATATATATATATTATATTATATATATTAATTATTGATTATATATATATTAAATAATAATACTATATCTGAAAATGTATATTATATAATAATATATTATATATATATATTATTATTATATATATATATATATAGTAATTAATATATATATATATTTATACTCTATTCATTAGCTAGTATGACACTAATATATACATATATGATCATATATTTATATATATACGTAATTATCATTATACCATCTAATACTTATATATATAATATAATAAAATTATATATTAATATTAGTATACTAATATATATATATATATATACTATATAATATATATATATATATATATATTATAATATATATACAATATTATACTATATATATATAATTTATATATATATATAT
>JABUQX010043528.1:15000-22579 GCA_015478945.1 Trachelipus rathkii | reverse complement strand
ATAACCGCTGTTGCAAATCCATAAAACCTAAATACATATCCAATAATCCATATCCATACTTTCCATATCTATTATTATTCAACCATAATGTGATTTAATTATATTCAAATATGCTTCATAGTTTTTATTTCATAAATTTCTAATAAGAAGTTATCCCATCTTCCTCTTTCTTTTCTAAGGCTAGACTATTCCATTGACAAGTTCCTCTATAGTTCTCCCCGCTTCCCATGGTGGCCTAGTTTTTGGACACTTTCTCTAGCTATCTATTCTTCCTTCCAACTGGTGTTCCAGTTTCTGTGACACTTTTCTGGAATTGAGAATTTCCGCGGTTGCTCGAATAACTGTCCTCCCAACTCTCCTACGATGGTCCGTACGTCCATTCGACTTCCATCGCCGAAGACCAGGAGCCTCTCCTGCTACAAACAGGGTGGTACCCCTCTCTCCCTACTAAGAGACTTTCCTCGTGGCAGCTAGAATCCCACCTAGATCACCGGTTACTCTGTGTTCGGTGTATCAGGCACCTAGCTGTCCTTGCAATAGGGAAACCCTTCGAACTTTGTTCAGGAGTTTGCCGCCGCTCATGTTAGTCCTCGCTAATTTTAACCTCCGCCACCATTCGTTAGGTGACACCATCGCAATCTCCGCATGCCGATGGATACTTGGAGATCTCTGCGAGGAAATCTTCTGGGATGTTTAAGTACAGGTCTTCCGACGTTTGAACGTTTTGACACGGGTACTCCTTCCTGTGTCGACATCTCATTGTGCTCGATTTCATCCATTCGATCGTTTCGGGTGAGAAAGGTCACCTTTCCTCTGGGGAAGTGACCATTAATCCGATCGTCCTTTTCATCCCTTCGGTCCTAGCTTGCAATAACAACCATATTCCAGCTGGCTGTATGATAGAGCGGATTGGTCTTCCTTCTATTAATTTCATTAAATAACCAGTCCTTCCTGCCACAACCCTTTTTCCGTCTCCGGCGTCCGCATTCACATTCTTTAAAGGATACTACCCACACGGCTGCCGGTTGACATATCCCGCTCTCCTACCTGAACCGTAATCGAACGTCTTGGTAAACGCCAATTGTGCTCGAGGCTTTCTGAGAAAAGGACAGTAAATTGTTCCCATTTGTACAAATTGACTCCCACCACTCTGAACCAACTTGATTCCTTTTAAGGCTGCAGCAGCCTGTTCTTGGTGTATTAACCGACGGGGAGAAAAACATATTCCATAACTACGCTTCCACCGTGATTCTTCCACTCCTTTTCTTCTGTATACAGGGTTGTGCGTAAAGTCTCGGAAGCATCATCGGGATCTACATATACTCCTTACATATGGCCCCAGCCCTCTGATGTCTCTGCTCCGGGGAATGTTACTGATGACGCCGAGTTTTCATTTTGCTTTCATGTTCCAATGAATCAAGATATCCAGAACCTTTTCGATCGGTTCGTTTACAAGCAATCCCTCCGGACTTTTCGGTTTCCGCTGGGAAGGACTTTTTTTTTTTTTTTTTTTTTTTTTTTTTTTTTTTTTTTTTTTTACTTTTTTAGGAAGGATTAAAGCTCTGTAAGGACGATGCTCCTGGCCCTGAGGGATTTCCTTCCAGATGTTGAGGCATGTTCATCCATCGGCCTTGGAATTTTTCTTCAGCCTGAATAACAGAATCTGGGTGGCGGGTGTCCCCTTCCCCTGTGTGGTTGACCAGCTTATATATGTCCCAATTCCGAAAGCTGGGAAGCTGACCCAAAATTCTAACTGACAACCCTCTTAAAAATTCTCCTAACTTGCAAACATGCAAGTTGATGGAGAGAATGGTGGCTTCCCGCTCGTTCCTACGTTGGAACAGCTAAACACGCACGCATTTTAATGAATATTTGTTTTTTTTCTTTATCATCGCATCTAAACTAATGGATAATCTCCTTCGTTTGGAATGATGTACGCAGTCCTCTTGCTTCTTCATAAATTGGACGGCCTGTTTTGTTTTCTTTGATCTTGGAAAAGCATACTTCACATGGAGGGTGGGGGTTTTGCAAAACCTTCACTCCCTGGGCCTCTTCCTTCAAACCCTAATGTCTGATTGTTCATTTCAGATCATGTGTGGCACCACTCTTTCCAGGCATTTTGTCATGGAAGAATGGGTTCCGCAAGGCAGCGTATTGAGTTGTATTGCTTTTCGCCATAGGCTTCAACGGAGTGGTCGATACCATCCCCGACTTCGCTCCGTTGCTCGCTTAATGTGCAATGATCCTTTTGGCAATGTAATGCCACTGGGGCTAAATTCCCTTTGCATGGAGCGTCAGCCTTCAACTGGCCTCGGACAGAGCCACGTCCCCTGCGTGCAGTGCGCGTGGATTTGAAATTCTCCACTTCCAAAACGAAGCGATGCTTAATCCGTATCCGGAGAAACCCCCGTCGGGTGGACGAATTCCGCCCCCTTTAATACACCTGTATGGTTCCACCATCCAGGTGTACCGACGGTTAGGTTCTTGGGTTGTTGCTTGATGATCGCCTTTCATACCTTCGTCATATTATTAATCATCTTAAAACTAGTTGCCGCCGATCGCTTGACCTCTTACGGCACCTCACCTCTAAAACTTGGGGTGCGGACAGAAGACACTGCTGCGCCTCTACATCATGCTTCGTGAGGGCTAAATCTGGATTAGGCTGGCCAATCTATGGACAGACTTCCAATACGTATCTTCGCCTCCTTGACGCTTGAGGTTGAGGACTGGGATAATGCCCCTTCGGTCCCTGCGAAGAGAGCACTTATCGTGCTCTTATTCCCTATCGTAATTTACGATTCACAGTTTCTTTCAGCCTTGTCACCCTACTAGATAATTCTCTTCCCATTCCCTGCCTATTGGCCGTTCGGCTCTGAGGTTGTGACTCCATTTTTTTTTTTATTTTCCTTGGCCTTCCTTTTTCAATCGGTTTTTGCGCTAAAAAAAATTTCGACGACGTTCACAGCGAAATGGATTATTTCTCCCACTCCCACTGGTTGTTTCGGGATTCCAGTCCTTCACCGAGACTGAGACCACTCAGCGACGTTAGGGGCTTCCTTTCTGTCTCATAAAGAGATCCAAATGACGTTGAAACACTGTTTTACTACTGAACACTTGACGGCTCCAAAACGGCTTAGGCGAGTGGGGAGTGTCCGGCTGTCTTCCCAGGATCTTGGTCAATATTCCCACACCCTGCCTACCTATGCGTCCATCTTTTCAGCTGAGCTGATAGCGTTGGTTTTCGGCTGTGGCCTAGAATTATTAGAAACCTAACACCAGGACGTCGTTATACAATCTTCATATCTTCTCGGACTCTAGAGGCTCCTCTTTTGGCTCTGCTCGATCGGTCAACAAGAAATCCTTTGGTTTCATCTGTCAAAAGTTCATCGGCTCTGTTCAACTTGAATGGAGGGGGCATTGAGTGTTTTGTTGGTCCCTTTCCATGTGGTTGTTCCGGGGAATGAGAGAGGTGATACAGATACCAACCGTGCTTCCAACAACGCAGTGTAAAACCTACGCTAGACGGTTCCTTCCACTGAATATAAACTGTTGGGACACACTCCCTGCGACTGATTTTTACGCATGTGTCCGTCAGGGTTTCCTCTCTTGTTGGGAGACTTGTTAGACGTTAGAGGCCTGAGTTTATGTCCCCTAATCCGTCTCCCACCATTACTCATATTCCTGAAAAAATATTCTAAATACAATGAAAAGATTAAACACCAAGCTAAAGATTATTCGCTTAACTACAAAACATCCGAATTTCTAAAGCAAAGCACATCGACCTCAGATGTAAAAATTGCAACTCAGAAGACATCTCATCATAAATCTATTCCTGAGACAAAAGCAATGCCTTCAATAGGATGTACACCAAACAATCCCAGCCTTCGAACAACCCACCCTATGATAGGTTGCAGAATTATTCTAGCTCTTCAGAATCCTCCTATAACTTCCGAATTTCCTACCCCAGCACTCTCTAAAAGATAAAATGGATTATAGTTCCGAAGTGGAGGCTGATGTGAGGACCCACTCTATAATTCTTCTTGCGCTCTCGAGAGATGAATGGAAAACCGTTCAACGCAAATACACAAAGAGCTCTGAATCTGCTGGCGGCATGAAAGGGGACAACGGATCCCATATTGGATCGCAATTCCAACTTCCTTACAAAAAGCTGACACTTTTCCAGTGACACCTTTCTACACCGTCTCTATGAAAACAGTCCCATGTTCTCCACCCATTTCTGAATCTGCTTGCTTGGCAGATGCTGATATCGCTTCCATTCTTAAACATAATCATTTTGGTGGCTCTTCCAACGACCAAACAAGTTCACACAATAACATGGACCTATATTCATAAGTTTGACTAATATAAATAACATCCAAAAATAAGAATATATCTCCGGGTGTTGAATTACTTTTTCACATCTAGATGGCAGTGTGTCGCAAATTATCAAAAATATAAAAATTATTTGTAATTTTTATTTGAATTTTTAAAATTGAGGAATGAACACGTATTAACGTGTTTGAGAGTTGTGTGGTGTGAAGAAAAAAAGACTTAAAGGAAAAAAATAAACGAGAGTACATTTTGAACGATGGTTGGTCATCGTGGAAAGCGATGGAATGATAAGTCAGTTGGTTAGCGGATGTTAGTGGCGAGTGGTGGTTTGGGAACCGACCGGCCTATGAGGACCGAAAGAAAAAGTGGGATCGAGTCGGTAAAAGAATGTCTGCAGGAAAGGAGAAATGAGAAGTTTGGCAGAGCGCGAGAAGAAAGGTGCATGTAGGAGAGAATGACGGGTTTTGTGAGGGGGTATGGTTGTGGCCCACCTGGGCCAGGGGATGAATCCTACACTTGACGATTTACCATAGTGAGGATCCGTCGCGGTCCCGTGAAGCTCTAGGGTGGATTTTCTGACTGCGACAAGTTCTTACTAATTAATGGCTGGGCTTTCTTTTCGACTTTTGTCATATTCTTCTACTGTTTTTCTTTTTCGATGCATGTACGCACCTTACCCCCAGTCTTGGGGAGAAAAGGTAGATGAAGAAGATAAAAAAATGCCGAAGATGAACTCTCATTATGATTTTAGTGATGGCAAATTTCTAGTTTACTACGAGGCCTTTTCTATTACTATATTTCATATAATAAAACCTTTTATTTTGCTGTGTCCAGTTTAATAATGAATATTTTTGTAATTCGGGTAGTGATAAATGAAATTTCATTTTTTAATACACTACCTCCATTGCCTGGTTTGATTCAAACCAGGATTAAGGAACCTACAATGATTAAAATTACCACGCTTTGACTCTAATATCCTCTAGCTAATTTTTTTTTCTTTTTTTTTACATTTATGAAAATGTTAATTCGCAATTGAATGGTTGACATTAATACCTTTACTTACCTTTTTAAAAAAAAAACATTAATAAAACTGAAGAATCAACGACCCTTACAACGTAAAAACTATCAGGTTTATTACATAAATCGTCAATAATCTCAGAAAGAAGAGGATTACCAGACCAACAGAAATCATCAGAATAAACGTCATCGTACAATATAACGTTGAGAAAATTTAACTATAAGTAAAATAAATAAATATGGCTACTACTACTATTATTAATTATAAACTTAAAGGTTGACTAAAAAAAATTACATAAAACCTTTTATTAAAAAAGGCGAAACTATAGATTCAAATCAATTGTAAAAATATTTTATACATAAATATGAAATAGTTGAATTGACTTATTAATCTTAGCACCGTTTCTGAACACAGTTTGGCAAAATTAACAAATTAAAGATCTATATTTTATATAGTTAAGATTTTAAAATATAATTCAAACTAGTTATTAAATGTTTTTCCGCAAAAACCTTAAACATATCTCCTTTCACGTGCTTACTTTAATCTTACTCTTATTGTTATCAGATTCCTTTTAAAAACAAAACAAAAAAAAACTACCTTTTAACGTGCTTTATCCCCTTTTTAGAGGGTAACACGGGGGGGACTACAGGGAAATAAATCGAACTTTAACCGGCTATTACAAAAAACCAGCTTCCAAGATCAACGTGTTCGGTAGTCGTTTTTATTCTCGCACCCCCAGGTAGCTTAAAACTTCAACTGCAACGCGGAGGATTGAACCAGCGTCCTCTCGTATAAGGGTCGGCGAGTCAGACTTTGCCACAAGGCTATATTAGATAAATATAAAGGTGGATCTACATACACCCACTCTAAAATTTTCATGTTATTCCAAAGTATTATGCCAAGATATGAGATTGATTAATAAAATTTTTATCAAAACTCTATAAACAATAACAATGACCCAATATAACATTAAAATATAACAAATATAAAATATAATTATTGTACATAAAGTGTTACTCAAAAAGTACACTAGTACTCAGCAATATGATATGTAAATATAAGACCCAAAACAGGATAAAAAAAAAAATATTAACACCTAAATAATTCCAATAATTTCTAAATAACAAAAATATAATAAAACCTAAATAATTTCAATAATTTCTAAATAATTATTTTAAAATTTTGTAATCGTACTATACCACGTAACATATGCTGATCTTAATTCTAAAACCAAACTATGCAGTACTGGAAGCAGAGAATTTTTTCGAATCAAGTAGCTACATCCTGGGGAAGGGGAGAAGCAAATCGAGATAGGCTGAATTTTAGGTGGACCTAAATACACAACAGTAAAGTTTTCATATTAACAAAAAGTTTTTAAATTTAACTTTATGGCTACACTCAATTGCATCATAACATTTTTTTTTTTGTTTCTCATTTTGGAATGAATGATAGTCGGTTGGTTAAGCCGATGTATAGTGGTGAATATGCTGGGAATCAACTGGCTGGGAGACCGAAGAAAAAGAGGATCGAGGCAGTAATGGAATGACTGGAGAAGAATGCGAGTTTGACAGAGGTGATAAGAAAGGTGTATAATAGGAGTGAATGGCGGGGTTTTGTGAGGGGATATGGTTGTGGTCCTAGCTCAGGGGCTGAACCCGACATTCACGAGATGCCAAAGTGAGGGTCCGTCGCAGTCTCGTGAAACCCTTGGTTGTATTTTTTTTTTTACTAAGGACGAGTTTCAAGCTTAAGTGTAGAAAAATGAATGAAAACGGGGGGCATTTCTTGTTTTTCGACTTGCGTCATTTTTCTTCTACTACTTTTCTGTTTCCGGTGTATTAGAATGAATAAAAGAAGAATCTGGTGCAGCACCTTTGTAAACGTCGCATATATGAAGTGAGAAATAAATATATATATATATATTATATATAATATATATATATATATATATATATATATATATATATATATATATTATATAAATATATATATATATATATATATATATATATAATATATATATATATATATATAATCACCCAACTTTCCAAGACTGGGGGTAACGGTGGCGTAACATGCACCGGAACAGAACTAGTATAGTGGCAAGTCGAAAGAAAGTCCCAGCCTTACAGCATCCTTTAATACCTTTTAGTGAGAAACTCGTCGCAGTAAAAAAAAAAATCCACACCTTGGGTTTCAAGGACCCGCGCACAGACTATCACTGATGGC
>JABUQX010043528.1:0-12500 GCA_015478945.1 Trachelipus rathkii | reverse complement strand
AGAGGTCCCAAAAATTGTAAGTTTTTTTAAGTTGCATAAGTAATTCTTTGCATAGTTACACTCAAAACATTTTAACGTTTTCATGCTACCGTCTGCAAGCGAATGCGACTTTAAAATTATATTATCATAACATTTATACCTGTATTTAGAACTATACTTACAACTCATTTAAAATTACTTTCACAAAATACAACATTTAACAATTGAGCGCTCCTGTTTTAACATATGGTAACTATAAATTTACTTGTATAAAACCATTTAACCTTTTTTAGCATGTGTTAACATGTGCTTTTTCAGGCTACCATTGTAGTTGAACCCATAGCTACATTTAGGACATTTGAATGGTTTTGTACTGTTATGCATACTCAAATGTAGCTTTAGATTACCTTTATATTTTGTTTTATAGCTACATTTGTTGCATTCTAATACTTTCCCACTACTTTTCCTGTTAATGTTTCATTTGTTAAGCTACTTTTTTCATCATTATGAGACTTAACATGAGAGTCAATATGAGCTTTTAATTCACTTTCTTGCTTACACTCATAATCACATTGAGAGCATTTGAATAAACTCACTTTCTTATTATGTGATAACATATGCTTTTTCAAAAAACCTTTATATTTACATTCGAAGCTACATTCAGAACACTTGAACAGCTTCACACGATTGTGTATTGAATGTTTTGACACATTACCTTTAAATTTATTCTTGTCACTGCAATTTGCAACAATAAAAAAAAAAAAAAAAATAAAAACAAAAAAAAAAAAAAAGACCGCGCATTCTGCACTTTTAACTTTTTTAGTGTGTATTAACAAGTGCTTTTTAAGGTTGCCACTAAACTTGCATCTATAGCTACATTTGGGACATTTAAATGGTTTAGCGTCGCTATGCATTTTCAAATGTTGTTTTAATGTACTATTCAGTTTTGCTGCGTAGTTGCATTGGTTGCACTTAAATGGTTTTAAACTACTGTACAATAAACTTAAACACCTGCTGTGCTTTTTCTATTTGTTGCTTGGTTTGGTGGGCCGTCTTTTCTTGGACTCGTTTTTGTGTCGACCTGCACTAGGCCTTCATGGGGGTGTTTATATTAAAATTTTGTGCGTCTCGTCTTTACGGTGAGAACTTCTACACGCCCTTCGGAATTTGGTGAATATCTTATAGTTTATTGGGCCCAGTAGCATACTTTACATTAGATTTCGCATTTAAAAAGGAGATAATGTAATATAAGTGGATTCAAATTGAAGTAATTCGTTCTGCTTTTAAAAAAGTGTTCTGTTTATTTAACAGGTCATCTATTTATTTCAACTCACTGTTTTCACCCACATCACAACTGTATTCCGATTTGGTGTGAGTTTGCATATGAGCTTCCAACTCTTCTTTTTCTTTACATTTATACAAATACAAAAAGCATTCATTGGTGCAACATTCTGAGCAAATCTCCAAATTATACGCGACGATGTTGTATTAAAATAACATAACATACGCATAGTGTAATGATACCTTATTTTTAGAGTCTTTGCTATATTATCACTTACATTGCAACTTACGAGCTACCACATACAAGAACATTAAAAGATCTAATAGAACCTTGTGGTAGTGCGAGTATAATCATGGAATATATTATATGAGGGCAACGTAACCCTACTTTTTTTTTTCATTGTAATCATAACTGTTTTCAAAGTTCCAAAAATTGATACGAACATAACTTGCAATGTTTTACACACTGTTGTTGTTTTTATAATGAGATGTTTGTTTTTATATTATTTTAAATTTTGTCTTGTGTGTAGTTTACAATCAGAACTTTAAAAAAAAAACATTAGTGGCCAATTACATTATCCGTGTGTTAATAGGTTTTGTTTTTAAAATATTTCAGTTATAAACCTTTATAAAGCTGGCAACTTTGTCTTAAATTACAGGCACTATAAATGTTTAATGAGAAGGTGGGCAGAATGCAGTGAGACATTTGCTATAATGGTTTTGTGCTGCTATGCATTAACAAATAGTTATTTTTAACATTAACCATTGGTATTCTATTTGGGTTTTGTTACAAAGTTGCATGATTACATTTGAATAAAATTTTTTTGATTGATTTTAGTTTATGTTGTCCATACATCATATTTTTATTCAAGCCGCTTCCCATCGTCTTGTCTTGGAGGACGGTGCTCCTCAGGGGTTGTGTGTTTCATATGATCATCATAAATGTGGTAGCCTTTTTGCCTTAAATACTCAACCTGTATCTGGTTTTGAATGGTTGACGTTGCATTTGAACAATTTGAATGGCTTTAACGCGTGTGCGTTATGTAAATGTTCTTCAAGTTCCCTATAATTGGAAACTTAGTAAGCTAGCAATTCGAATTGCATTATATCATTATTTCACGTGAAGTTATTATACATAAATAGGTGAGTTTATCTCAATGTCTTTCTAAATGTCGCTGTGTTTTTCAACATGTTACTTTTAAGGATGCCTTTTTTTACACTGATATTGGACTGAGCGGCAACTAAAAATAATTTCGGTTATCAAATGGCATTGAGTTTTAAAGGAATTACTACTTTGCTTACTCTACAGTCGATATGTTTAGGGAAACGTTTTGGTATTGTTAATTGTCAACTTTGTGTGGTCTTAAGTAATGTCTTGCCCGAAATATTAGTTTTATACTCTTGGACTATTGGTAAATTAAGATGTGTATAAGATAACTAGACTAAAAAAGGATATTTGCCAAAATGATTCATTGTCAGTTCATAATGGAAATAAGTACTTAACAATGCAACATTACATCAGTGGGAAAGTTTGTCTGTGAAATTTAATGCCCAACATGGTATGCTATATAAACAAAATATTATAAAGGTATTATTTCTATTGCTTTATTCCATTTCAAAAAAAGATTAAAAATGTCTTTATTAGAAAATGCATAACTTAGTATTTTAAATAAGTTACTTTATGCTTGGTTGCGTAGATCTACATTTATATACACAACTATGGTAACACTAAAAAGTGTTATGCAGTAATCCTATGAAGGGTTTTTACAGCTTCTACATTACTTCATTGGTATGCACAGTGACATTCATTAAACCATACGTGTTTATCACCCTCATCTACATGTCAATAGATTGGTTAGACATGGTTTTCTATCAGGTTAATTTATCAGTGATCCTTCACATATGTCTTTTGATCAAATATCAAAAAGACTAGGAATTTAGGAGCTCAACTTTATATGTAAATCTAAGTTAAGTTATTGTCTGTAAACAATTGTTTTCATCTTTTTACGAGCACCTTTATTGTGTCATTGCTAGTTTACAAAGGTTTGCTATCTTCGAAAAGTTATAATAAAGGTGGTTTAATTATGTTATTGAACTAATGAGGCTGGTTTCTTTAATATTACTTTTATATTATCTTTTAGATATATATTATCGCAACATATTTTTCCAAAAATCTTTTCAATTGTGTGTTAACATGCGTGTGTTTAATGTTTTTTTTACCAGAATTGACCCTTTATAGCTGATTATTAATACAATTCATGAAATCTTGTATATGGTCTTGTACATTCATGACACTTGAAAGGTTTTTTGGTGCTATGCATCTTTCAATGCTGTTTTACACTATGTTTATATTTTGCTGTGTAGTTGCACTGGTTACATTTGAATAGTTTCACACTGTTTCGTGTTAAATGGTCATTTATTGACTCGCTATTTTCATCTGTTTCACAAGTTAAATATATATATATATATATATATATATATATATATGATATTATATTATATATAATATATATATATATATATATATTAATATATATTATTATATATATAGTATTAGTATATGATCACCCACCTTCTTTCTCCAAGACTGGGGTAAGGTGCGTTAGCAAGTGCCACCAGAAACAGAAAATATTAGTAGAATAGAATCTTGACCGCTGTCAAAAGAAAATGCCAGCCTTACCACCCCTTTTATACCTTTCAGTGAGTAGCTCATCGCCAGTCAGAAGAATTCACACCCTAGAGCTCTCACGGGACCAGGATGAACCCTAAACTGTGGCATCTCATCAATGTAGGGGTTCATCCCTGGCCCTAGGTGGCCACAACGCGACCCGCTCGACAGTATAATCAATAGTAATAATAATAGAAGAAGAATTAATATTTGCTTCTTCACCTAGTAAAATACCAATTATTCCAACATGAATTTAAGAGTAATAAAAAGTGAATTAACATCGCATCTTACATTGAACATTTGATTTTTCCCCAATCAGTGTTTCAATTTTCAGATTTATGAATCATCTCTCTATCTGTTCTTCCTCTCACACGGATACAAACTTCAACTCGATTAACTCTTCTTTACAGATTCTTTTTGAGTCTAATTCTTACTGATTTTGGACGACATTTTTGTAAAAGCAAGACGGTGACTCATGTCAAGGAAAGAATCTTGACAATAACACAAATAGATATTTAAGAACGCTAACCAAAAATCAGGCAAATATTCTAAAGGCCCATGAAGAGAAACATTCAATCTTAAAGACACATCATTCTGACAAAGAGTGACATAACTATCTTCCAATCAGTCAGAGGAGAAATTATAAATTAATAGTGACCGTATAATTAAAGGCAGTTTGCGTCATTTATAAAAAAACAAATTCTTAAAATTCTCTTCCTCCAATTAGAAACTTTAATCTCAAATAATCTATACATATCCAGTTTTTTGTTGAATAATTGTAATATTTGTGAAGACTTATCAACCACCAGCATCCACCTTCGCAAGGACATGCAGAACAATGGTGACGTTTTGACAGGGGTCATTACTCACCTTTAGGGGCAAAAAAGAGGCAAAATGTTAAGACCAATGATTTAATAAATTAAATATATATATATATATCATAATATAGTATAATATATTATATTATATATTATATATATATATCACATTATATATATATATTATACATAATATATACTTATATATATATATATATATTATATATATAATATAATATATATATATATATATATAATCACCTGAGAACATCCTTCATAATCTTCAAATTCTGGATGTAAACCTTCCAGTTTGATATTAATTTCAGATTTAATATCCCATTTTAATATTATTTAATGGAATATAACAAATTTCTGGTTAACACACCTGTAAAGAAAAAAATAAAACATTCATTGACAAAATATCAATGAAATAATTTAGATTAAAATCTTTTATAAAGTTTTGAGAACAGGTGATAAATATTTTATTTCTTCTTGTTTGGTATTGGAAATTTTTTTTTTTTTTAAATTGCGATTGATTATTTTGTTTTGTAATCAACTTTCTTTTCAAAATTGAGGTAAATTTAATGCTGAAATACTTTTAAATTGAATGTCTTTCTGAGATACCTTTATCAGAACTTGCCTGAAGTAGGGAAGTTGCCACATTTCAAATTTGGCTTTTAGGTATTTCAAGCCGTCATTTCATTTTTTCTATTATATATAGGGGCCTATATCAATACTTTCAAATGAGTTATTTGACAGAATTGAATTTAAATAGTGTGAAGCTTTAAAAATACTTATTAAGTGTTCTTTTTAGTTTATTTTAAATATTTGTTTTTTCATTGAATTTTTTTGTAAGCTTTAATTTATTATCATTATTATTATTATTATTATTATTTTTATTATTATTATTATTATTATTATTATTATTTAATATGAATTTGATTTTTTCCTGTTCTTTTATTTTTATTCTTCGTTCATTTCAATTATTATTATAGTGAAGTGGATCATCTCTTGGCACAAAAAGATCAACACTATAGTACAGTTTCATTAATCATTGTAGTTTAGACAGATGGGAATGATAAAACATTGAATTTTATATAAAGTACCTGTGTTCTTAAGAAATTTCTTAACTGATTTACTGGCCCATTTTTGTCTTTCTTTGGGGATTTCCACCAGCGATAAAATGATTTTAAGGCTAAAGACAGATGCTTCCTATGATCTATCTTGGCAGCCCTCATTTCCACTCTAGCTATTTCATATTTAGAACAGGACAACAAGAAATGTTTTACAATTTCCACACTGGTACAATGGGTGCATAAAGGGGAATCTGTCATTTTCAATCTGATCGAGTTTTAGTTTCAGTTCTTCTCATAAAATCTGTAATGCGATTTTCAGTGTACAACTCCCCAAATGGATGTAATGAAGGAAGCTCATTTTGCTCATTTTTAAGTTCAATAGAAAGTTCCTGTTGAAACTTGAAAATTAATTCAGGCATCTCCATGGGGAATATAGATATAGCTATGGTGCTCAAAAGGTAATAGAGTTGCTATAGGATCCCCATGAAATAGCTTACCTGTCAATCTCCTCATAATTTATTTATTTATTTATAAGGGTCAGGTATAGGCTTAAACGTAGGCAACACAATTTTTATGTTTAAATTTTTTTTTTTTTTTACAATTTAAATGCTAAAATTAATATAAAAACAAAATTAAAGTATAAGGAAAAAAAATTCATAGAAAATTATGTAAATATTAAAATATAATAGACAAATAAACCAATATAAAATAAAACAATATAAAATAAAAACATTTATGAACAGGCCATTTGCGACTAAGAATTTTCAGTAAATGTTTAGTATTACTGACTTGAGTTCACGTACATAATATATTAAAATTATAAACATTTCATTTACAAAAATGGTTTTAAAAAATTATTTGAAGTTTTTTTTTTTACGCATTTGAGTTTATTTTGAGTTAATATTATCACTAAAAATATTAATAGTAACGCTCTGAAAATCATAACAATTCGTTTTTTTTTCGTTCGTGTAGGGATGAGGAATCCCAGTAGCTGCGTTTCCCGAAGCCCGACTGCAGCCCGGGCTGGCACACAGGTGCATATGCATCGTTTCAGGGTTGCCAGATGGTATGGAGTACTTTTAGCCACAGATTAGGTACACCTGAACAAAATCAGCCATATAACATATATTATAGCGAGTTTGAAATATGGTATTGGGATATTACTGATATATGTTATACATATACATATTGTTATTAAGTGGTTGGTTGGTTGGCTATATACAAGCTGGTTGTTGCTGTTATATACATATTATTACTACATATACATACATATATTATATTGAACATGGTATAACAAATAAGAAAGTAATTAAATGTTATATAGTGAGAGCATATTGGTTACAAGGCTATACAGGCTGCTGTTAATATATATATATATATATATAGTTAAGATATATATATATATATGAATTTTCTGTTTTACACAATGGTCAGTTTGAATCTTTTTTTTGTTTTTTTTTAATATATTGCCGTTATATGATACCAACAATGAATTTCAGTGTAACGCAATATGATTAAAAATATGAGTAGACCAGTTATGTTTACGATCCGTAACTTTAACAATTTTTTCTTTTATTTTTTTTTTAACTAAAGGAATGACCAAGTGGTAAAACAAAGCAAGAGGGCAGGGAGTCTGGGTCTCTGGCCTTCCCAAACGACAGGTAAACCACCCCCTGGGAGGGTCTCCGAACCCCCCGTTTCTTGGTATTTAGTGTCGTGGGGTTCCTCCGCCCCTCCCGGTGTATGGAAAACGTCCCCCCTCTGTCCTCCTTCCCAGTCGGCTCGAACCCCCTAAATTTTTTTTTTATATTTTTATATTTTTATTTTTTTATTTTTTAATATTTGCAATAAGATTTTATGCTGATTCCAAATATGTAATTGGTTTGTAAGTGTCGTACTTTTGAGATATTTAATTTATGAAAAATGTTTTTTTTTTTTATTTATTTATTTATTTTTTACATTTTTATAATAAGCTTTATACGCTGATTCCAAATATGTAATTGGTTTTTCTGTAAGTCTCGGACTGATATCTCATTTTTAAAACAATATTTAACAAAAATGTGATTTTTAAAAATTATTTAAAAATACTTCGAACCAGGGTTGGGGATTTTTTTGATTTTTTTAGAAAAAAATCAATTTTTGATTTTTTGATTTTTGATTTTTTGATTTTTGATTTTTTGATTTTCAGATTCGTGACGTCACGCGAAATATATATATTATTGGCTGGTGCCATACAGCAGCGAAGAGTTGGTTGGCGCATATGGTTACTGAGTGCAGCAGCTATACATGGCTGGTTGCTGTTGGTGCTATATTATATTATATATATATATATTATTATACATATACATATATATATATATTATATATACAGTTGTTACTAATCACATATACATACATATTAGCAGCAGCATACAGTGATGCTGGTTAGTTGCTGGCGCTGGCTGCTACAGGCTGGCTGTTGGCATATGCAGTAGCTGGTTGGCTGTGGCTGCTGCCATTGGGCTACATGGCATATTATTACTATACAATGGCTGGCTGGCTGGCTATATATATAAATATATATATAATTATATATATATATATATATATATAAAAAGAGACAGTAAGAAGGCGCAGAATCCAATCTAGAGTGTCCTTTTCAACCTATAAAAATTAAGAATTAAGAATAATTTTTAATAATAATTAATGTAATTAATGAATATAATTATAATTCAAGAAGCCGCATGGGCCTACCTAAACTGTCCCAGTCAACCAACAATAATTAATAATTAAGAATAATAATTAAAAAGCCGCATTAGCCCTCTAGAATGTTCCAGTCAATCCATTATAATTAATAAATAAGAATAATAATTCAGAAGCCGCATGGGCCTATCTAGACTGTCCCAGTCAACCCATAATAATTAATAATTAAGAATAATATTTAAGAAGCTGCATGAACCCCTCTAGATTTGTAAAAAATTTAATTCTTTTAATTGCAATGGTTTTCATTGCAACTCTTCAGTGGGAGGATATAAAAACTATTATATACTTCCACATATATATCTTCTATTTTGCTTGTTTTGTTAGTTTATTTTAGGATATAATAACTATTATATACTTTCGCTTATGTCTCTTCTATTTTATTTTATTTTAGTACCGTATTAGGATGTAAGATATAAAAAAGTCATAAGTATCAAATATTATTTAGTGGAATTTGTACTTTGCCAAAACTGGGTATAATTACAAGAATTCCCTAAACGCCAAAAATCACTATAATCACTTCTAATTCAAAAGCGGTACTATTTAGTCGTGTTTGTGTAATGTAATCAAAGTTAATAATCAAAATGTAAAAAAAGGGTATAGAGGTAAATTTCTTCATTTCTTTTCAAATATTTTCACTATCAACCTATCTCTATTCTCTTTACCTTCTCACCAATCAAATTTACCCTAACTAAGATTTTAAGTGCTAGGTTACAAAACCCATGAGGCAGAGTTATCTAAGGACTATCAAAAATCTTATTCAAAGAGCAACAAAATCTTTGAAACAACAAATTCAGGTAAGGCTAATGTAGATTCACAATTATACTTATATATCAGTTTTTAAATCCTTATATCTTTCAAAGATTTTGTGTAATTAATTTAATCTGCTTTAGATTAAATTTTCGTCAATTGTGTAATCTATATTGGTCTTAACGAACGGATTTGTTGCAAGTTCTTGATAACTCGTGCTAGCAATATTGCAAATTAAAATCAAAATAGCTCCGAAGCTTATAGCAGTTTTCGATATTTTGTGTATTATTAGGTCAAATCATTTAAAATTAAGATTTATTTGAACATAAGAAAATAATAGAGACGGTAGAAGCCACGTGGGCCTATCGAGACTAGCCTATTGGTGTTTTTGTCCTAAGTTTAGTTAGTCTTAGTGTAATTAATTCAAAATATTATATAAATCATCATCTATGTTCAAAGATCTCCAAAACATCAACAGCTTCCAATCTTAAAGTTCTGGGGTCTTCTCTGAATGGTCTTCCAACTCAAAATTTGTTTTTTTGTGTGTGTGTGTGGTCTTCTAAACCCTTTAAAAATTCAAATCAAATAATTTGTCCTGGTGGTAGGCCATATCTCATTTTTCCTCAAAAAATATTCAATTTCAAAGTTAGGCATTATAGGCCTTGATCACTTTCAACTTCAAATTTTGTTTTTTTTTGGTTTAATGACCTTTTCAAAATTCAAATCAAATAATTTGGCCTGGTGATAGGCTATCTTTCATTATTTCAACTTTCTTCAAGGTTTCATTTGTCCTTGGGTCACTCTAGCCAAATTTCAGCGAAAATGTCTGACCCAGAGATACAAGCCCTTCATGATAGAGTTAATAAAAAATCTAAGCCCATAGTTCAAGCCATTTCATCCCTCAAGGCACAAGTAAATATTTATCTTGATCAAATAGAGAGTAGGCCTATAGATAATAATAAAGATAAAGATGCAGTTTATGTAAAGGATCTCATAGAGGAAGTAGAGTCCTTGTTAAAAGATATTAAACAAAAGGATACAAATATAATAAAAATATATAATGATAATGAGGTTGACTCCCTCATTCCTGAGTTTCATAATAAGGAGTTGTGTAGTCAGATTCAGTACCAATGCTCGATTAAATCAAAATTAAGTGAATTAAAATTTAAAGGGGATCAAATTTCAACCCCTCCAAAAAATACTTGCTCTCATTTCAGTGAATCTGTTCTTAGGGCTATAGATTGTGGTTTCTTTGAGGGCAATGAAACTGATAAGTTTGCTTATAAAACCTTCATTTCAAAATTTAAGAGCTCCTTAGATTTACAAAAAAAACATTTAAGTGAATCCATTAAACTTCATTGCTTAAAAAATAAATTAAGAGGATATGCATACTCTCTGATTCAGAATCTTTCTATTAGTGATAATAATTATAATAAAGCTCTTGAACTTCTAGATAAAGAGTTTTTAGACGAAAAATTCATCATTGATGAAATCATTAAAAAAACTGCTATCTTAAAAACCAGTATTTGACCCAACATATAATGCGACTAGGGTTTTATTTAAAAAATATCAGAACATTAATATATGAACTTGAGAGTTATAACCTCAAATATCTTGAGGAGGCTACTGGATTAGTAGTACTTAGCCACATAGTTTTATCAAAATTACCTAATGTGGTAGTCAAAGAAATTACTCGCAAGTTGAATACCAATTACCCTGATTTAAACCAAATATTTGATAGCTATAATGAAGTTATCAAAAATATTGTTAAAACGTCAAATCATAATAAAGGTAAAAATTTCAATCAAGTCCCTTCCCAATAATATTTATTCAAAATTTAAAAATGTAAATACTTCAGATAAGCCTAATTTTAAATTTAAAAATAATGAAAATGAAAGGACGAATGAGTCCTTAAAATCTAGTAATAGGCCTGATTCCAATTCTGCCTTGCAGAATTTCAAAATTCATACTAATGAAGTTGGTGTAAATGAAGCTTCTCATAGTATTGATTCTTCCACTTCCAAAATCAAAGGTTATTCAAAATCATGTAAGTTTTGTTCATCCCAAGGTCATGTGATGACCAATTGCAATGTTTATCAAACCTATGAGTTAAGAATTAAAAGGTGTAATGAAATAAATCTATGCCCCAAATGTTCAAGTACTAAACATACTGCAGATCACTGTCCTGGACTTGAGGAGCAACTTTCTTTTAGTTGCCAAGTTTGCAATAAAAGAAGTCATATTACAGCTCTTTGTAAGCAAAGGAAAAGTTCCACCCTCACAAATGTATGTCTTAGCTTTAGCCAAAGCACCATAACAATTTATGTTTGTTGCCATCAATTAATATAAGGATTGGTAGGGGTAAAGTTTCGGCTTCAGTTCGATGCCTAGTCGACTGTGGCTCACAGAGGTCCTACCTTTCTAAAAGAGTGCTGGACAAACTCAATATATCTGTAGAGAATCATCAAAGCACTCAATACGATATAAAAACTTATTTAGGTATTAGCACCCGCACTTTGAAAGAGACTGTTCTTGATGTATATATGGACCAGTCTTGTTTTACCCTTCCTCTTTTTGGTTGATGAGGATCTTAAATTAAGTTACGAGATTAAGTTCGTAGATCAGGCTCTAATTAATTTAAAAAATAAATCTTACAAATTGGCTGATTCTGGCTATAAAGAGTCTAATAACTCATTTTTTTCGTGATTTTGGATGTCTTAATAGGCATTGATTTAGTAGAGTTTTTCTCTCAACTAGAATTGATTAAATGTATGAGTGAATCTGCCTTTAAGTTAAGAGATGGTTCTATTATTCCATTTGGAAATATTACTAATTTTATATACAACAATCAAATAAAGAGTTTCAAATCCACCATCAGTTGTTCAAAATCATGTTCAACATCAAAATCACATTCATGTTCAAAATCAAAATCAATGCAGGTTAACCATACTTGGGTTAATGCAGTCTTAAACCCTGTACATTCTTATTTTAATCCTTTAAGCCACATACTAAGTAATTCTGAGGTAGAGCAAGGATTAGAAAACATGTTCAAATTAGAGTCCTTAGGTATAGAAGGTATGAATAATAATAAATCTGAAGATGATTTGAAACAGATTGAAAAATTCAAAGGTGGTATGGTTTATGAATAGAAATATAGAAGTGTTGATCCCATGATCGAAAGATATATGC
>JABUQX010043527.1:12500-24274 GCA_015478945.1 Trachelipus rathkii | reverse complement strand
TAATTAAATTTGAATTAAAATCATTATCTCAGGAAAATAATTATCAATTCCATATCTTTGTTTAGAATTATTATCATTCACTAATGTATCGAAAACACTGGTCAACATTTTGATAAAAGTAGATCGATGTTTTTATCATCAAAGCAGATCCTTAAGTATTTTGTGGCGCTGATTCTGAAAATGACCAACATTTTCTCTTGTCCTTCTCACATCAGGTTTTTTCACAAATCAAACTTTAAAATAACTTATCTATACACCCTTCATATACTCTAATTATAACCTTTCTCATATTTGAAATTAATTATGAAAGTATGTCATTGAGTTTTATTAAATGAAATATTAAATTAATTAGCATTAAAATAAAAACAGGCATATTTAACATATTACATATACCTTTCCTTGCTTTTAGATTGGCTGAAAACGTTTTTTACGTGTTTCTTCTTGTAATCTCTCTTCAACATGAAACAATAATCTGTTATCATATTCTTATTCCACCGACCTTGATATCTCTTTTCTATTTTCTTGATATCTTGATGAAACCTTGCAATTTTTATATTCAATTGGGAATAAAGATAGTGAAATTTCATACTCATGCTGCGGCCAAATTTTTTAAAAAAATTTCCAGCCTCTTCCCCACTATTACTTTAAAGTTAGAATCTTTATAGATCCTCAAGAAGTTATGAACAACCGCTTTAAAATCACACCTCTTTTCAATTGGTGTCAGTTTTTTTTTATAAATCTTAATTAGACATAAATTATATAATCTACCCACCTACAAATATACATTCCTCTAGTCTTTCTGATGATAATTTGGGACCCTTATTTGTCAGGTTTTCGAAACAAGAACTTTATTGAATTGTTTCAATGGACCAAGTTTCATAAGTAAAGGAGGTAAAAGAACGTTTTTCTATCCAAAAGAGGAGTATTTAAAAAAAAAATATATTATAATATATATATATAATATATAATATATAATCATTGAAGTATTTGTTTAATTTATCTTTATATTTTCATTTCACTACATAGATAGTTGATGAGTTTCTTGTTATCTTTTGTAAGACTTCGGTTTAGCGTTGAAAGATTCTAAGGATACAACTACTACATTGTTCGCTGTGAAGTCGTCGCCCCACACATTGAAAGCCTATGCTTTCTCTCGGCTTCAAGCTAGTGGGCAAAATAAGAGTTTAAAATAAAAAAATCAATAATAAATTTTTGAGATCTAGTAAGAATATTTATTAAATTCCTTATAATATATATAAAATTGATGATTTCGTAATTGTTGAATTAGCTTTTTAAAATATAATTATATGATATATAATTATATATATATAAATTATAACTTATATAAATATATATTATATATAATTAATAATATATTATATTATATATGATATATATAATATATATATATTGAGTGCAGTGGGCATCGCATCCGCATCATTTTTTCTATCCGCATCCGATGAATTTTTTGCGGATAGCGGATTGTATTCATCTATGAATTATGAGAGAAACGGTGTTACACTATCCTAATATTACAGCCATATATGAATATATATAATATTAAATTATATATATATATATATATATATATTATATATATATATATATTATATATATATATTATATATAATAATATATATATATATATATTTACAAGTGGGCATCTTTACTCAAAATATAAGTAGTCCTTTATCGCTTACCCGTTACTCGAAAAAGCAGTTCCTTATTCTTATCCGTTTCTTGAAAGGAAAAAGTACGAAGTGCCGCTACTCCGTATACTTTAGCTTTCGACATGACCATTAATTCCGTATCTTAGCAATTTATTGGTTGTAGATTAAATTTCAAGATTATCTTATATTAAAAAACAACCCTCATGTAATACCCGTAGCGCACTCAAGACTTAGTTCCTTACATCCAACCAAGATTTAATTGCACCAGCCACCTTCCTGCCATCACAACTCCTACGACACTCTGAATCATCCTTCCCTCTTTCATCCAAAAATATATATAATATTTAAACCCAGACACTTTTCCACTGCTCACCATCTAACATAACTTCACAACCTAGGACTGTCTTCCTCACAACAGAACCTAACTCTTAACTTTTATCATTCAAACATCTCCTCTTACACACCTGACAAATCTCCTAACCAATCCTCTCAAACTCTCAGATTCACCACAACAAAACCAAATCAATAACGCCATATAATAGGTAGGCACCCTCCACTCTCTTTCAATGCTCCATCATTCTAACCACGTATTGTGGAGTCCGGGTCGCAGATCCGGATCGGTAATTTGAAGAGAGTGATCGGATCGGTAATTTTGAAGATGTGTGGGTCGGATTCGCAGTCGAAATTTTGAAACAAACTCCACACCTTGATCTCAACACCATCTCCTGCCATCCACCTCTAATTCTTTCTACCCACATCCATATACAAATGTAACCAAGAAACATGCACTCCCTGTCCTCACTCCGCTTTTATAAAAACAATCACTTTCATACTCACTATCATAGTCTTACCAGCTTCACTATGTCTATATACTTTTTCATTCCATTCAGAAGCTTACACCAACACCATATATCAAAAACACCTCCATTGAGCTTCCTTCATTTAATCATTCATACGCCTTTGCCAATCCAAAAAACCAAATACATAATTTATTCTTTCCCTCATTTCCCAATCATTTTTCAGTATAAAATTTATCCACTACATCCATTCTACCACTTCTAAGCCATCCTTGTCGTACAATCAGTCCTCAGTCACTCGACGCATGCTTTCGACCAAAATACCAGCTATATATATCTTCCATACTACACCTAATAAACTTTATTTCCCTATAATTCCTACATACCTTATCTCATTTACCTTTAATAACGTGGTACTATTTACTGCTCTTCCTCAACCCTCGGTAAATATGCCCCATAAACATTTGTACAAAACTTCCAAATCCATTCAATCACATCTCGCCTCCGTTTTTCTTATCATTCACCTTAATCTTCATCTATCACCAGAAGATAAAAACACAATCTCGCTCTAACATTACCTCCTCCTTACTAATGACCTCAGTCCCCAAAAAATACCTATTCATTGCACCATCAAACCCACAACCATTTCGTATCACCTTCTTCTTACGCAATTGTTATGCAATTCGAAGGTTCCACCACACTCTATCGACATTCATTCACCTTACGAACACTACCCAATCATTAATTCTATGCAGATTCCCCGATTCCTAGTACTATATATATTATATATATATATATTATATTTAATATATATATATATATACTTATATAATATAATATATATAAAATAATAATTATATATTATATATTATATATATAGATACGTATATATATATATTATATATATATATATATATATATATATATAATATATATATATATAATATATAAATAATATATATATTATAATATATACATAATATTATAATAATATATATATAATGATAACATATATATATATATATATATATATATATATATATATATAAATATTATAAAATAAATATTTATAAATATATATAGATATATATATATATAATTATATAATATATATATATATATATATATAGTATATAATTATATATTACTATATATAAAAGGATTTTTTAGCTTAGGGTGTCAATTGGCTATACATCTCCAAAATTAGCTTCGAACAAAATTAAACGACAAAAATAACTGGAGAAAAAAAAAAGCGGAACTTATTCGGAGCATACATGAAAGACAAAGTACGAGTCCTTACTCGTTACTCAAAAACTATTCCGGTAGTTAGACGCAGTAACGATCCTGCCCACCTCTGTATATATATTATATATAATATAATATATATATAATATATATATTATATATATATATATATAAATATATATAATATATATGATATATATATAGATATATAATGTATATATAATATATATAAATATATTATTATATATAATATATATAATAATATATATAGAAGTACCTGTTGGCCAAAACTCTAAAAAATAACTCATCCGCTATTCTCATCCGCACTCGCGGATAGTGATTTTAACTTAACCATATATTTAATTATATATATATATATATAAATAATATATATTATATATATAGATAGTATATAATATATATATAATATTATCAATCTCGTTAGTATATGCTCTGTGACTAACATTTACCAGCAAAAAAATAATTGGATACACTATATACACTTCGCGTCCAAAAATCGAGAGGTATACATATTAAAACGAACTGCTTTTCAGAAGTGGTCTTCTAGTAAAGGTGAATCAACAGCCAGAATAGAGACTTTTGCAGAATATATTGAAACTGTATATTTGTATTTCTCTGGTGCTGCGATATTGAAAGGCAGTGTGAATATGCACAAAGTAAGAGATGCTATGAAAAAGATATAAATAGCGATAGGTGAATTTTCCAGTTGTTTTAAACACTATTCATCATATTATATGGAAATGTATTCCTCTCCATTTTCAAAGAGTTATTTACCAATTAGATATTATGAGCTTACGAGATATGGTGGGGATCCCAGATTATAGTTGAACCTATTACGGCGGTGTAGTAGTATACTTGATGATTGGATCAGGTTCTCTCAGGGGTTTACCCATCCATATCTAGTAGCTGGAGTGGTATGCGTTCCCAAGTTATTTTGTATGTGTTAATACCCTATATTGAATAAATATTTCTTACGATTCCGACCAGAAATCGAAGAGCACGAAACTGTAAGTCAAATTAAATTGAGTGTGAAATCTGTAGTTGCGTCCGTTTAGAGCAGTAGTTGTTTCATAGGGTGTCGACTGAGAGTGATAACTTAATCTGATGGTGTTACCTGTGTTATAATGTTGACTATTTCCCACCTTCACGGTCTGCAGTGCTTAGTTTTTGTTATTGTGTAATCTTGGAAATTGTTGTTGTTCTTGAGGTTTAACAGGGACCTGTGTGAATTTCATGCGGTGAGTGGATGATCTCGTTCTTTATCTAGTCTGCTGCTGGAAAATTTGGTGGTTGTCTGAGGCTTTATTCGCATATGAGGTTGTTCATCCTTTCTCAGTGGTTGGTGATGTACCAATAATGAGTGGTGTTGATAGTTTGCGTTGATTTTGGTTCTACATCTTTTCATTTTTTTCAAAGATTAGCCTTACTGTTGATTTTTGAAACATTTCTGTTTTTAAACCGTGAAAAAAAGGGACCAAAGATACGAGTACTATGGGCTAGTTTTCTGTCAAATTTGTCTGCCACTCTTGCGAAAATGCTAGTGTTTTTTGGGTAATGCCAATAATAAAGATGTTTAACTGGATTAATAATTTTAGAGAATATTTAGATTAAAAAATGTCATAAAATAGTATATAAAATTTTGGTTGCATATCGTCTGTTTGTCAGTTTGTGAATCTAAAATTTTATTTATAAAAATTTCCCTTTCTGTGGAATTTCATCTTTCGTGAGTTATATTTTGCAAAATAAAATAATATATATTTATCTTCTTCTCTCTTCTTCTCTCTCTCTCTCTCTTCTCTCTCTCGTCTCTCTCTTCTCTCTTCTCTCTCTTCTCTTCTCTCTTTCTCTTTCTCTCTCTCTCTCTCCCCTCTCTCTCTCCTCTCTCGTCTTTATTGATAGTTATGATTTAGTAATTTAGTATAGTGTAAATAATATATATATAGATATATATATATATTATATAATAATATATTATATATATATATATAAATATATATATATTATAATATAAAATGGTAAATCTGCAGGTATAGAGAAATTACTAGTGAATATCAACGAGCGGAGGCGAGATAGCGGATTGATTTGATTTGGAAGGTCTTAATAAAGCGTTATGGGAGGCAGTCCAATGCATTGGAGGAGAACGTAAATACCCTTGTAATAAGGGTAAGGGAGAAAGGGAACTTAGAAATTATAGGGAATAAGTTTATGAGTGTTGCAGGGAAGTATAGGCTGGCATTGTGGTCGAAAAGATTGTGTCGGGACTGAAGCTACTGATTGGAGAACAACGGCGTTAGAGTGGTAGAGATGTGTGATCCAAATTCTTACATTGAAACACATTGATTGAGGAAAATGAGGGAGAAGAAGAATAAATTTATTTAGTTTTATGGATTTGCCAACAGGCGTTATGATAGAGTTAATAGGAAACTTTTTTTATGGCAGTATATATATATGGGTTGGTGTGTAGCTCTGAATAGAATCAAATTTATGTATGACGATATGAAGCTTGTGTAAGAATAATAGTGTCAATGGTGATTGGTTTTAGGATTAATAGCGGAGTAGACAGGTTGTGTTATGTCTCCTTGTTATTCATTCTTATAGGAATGGGTATGAAAAGAATCAATGGGATGGCAGGAAAGTTTTAGAATTACTGGAGAATGAGATGAGTGGAGGGTGCCCTACCTATGTATATGCGGATATTTGTTTTGTTTGGCGAATCTGAAGAGTTTGAGATTATTGGTAGATTTGGTAGTAGATTATTTTTTTTTAGTTTTTTCTGGTGTTGAATATTGAGGTTGGTTGATAAGTAAATTTCGTAGTGATTATATATGTAATTTTGTGTGTGAGTGATGGACTTGCCTTCTAGTGTTGTATTATTGAGTATCTATGAGCTTGTACAATGTGGTCTGAGTTTTTTAAATTATTAGGTCATGGTTGGTGATTGAGAATTTGGAACGGTATGATGGCAGATTTGTATTAGTAAGAGTTATTGGATGGCAGGTATAGTTTTGCTGGGTTAATTAAATTGCGTTGTGTGATATGTATATATGTTCTAGAGTTCTGGAGTGCCTTTGGGGGGTTACTTACAGTGATAGGTTAGTGTTTTTACCTTTTGTTATGATGGTTGTTGGTTAGTGATGATGCTTATGGCTTGAATAATGAAGTATGTATATCATCTTAAGGGTCTAATGTGTTCAGTTGTATGGTTACAATCTAGAGCTGATTGTAGGTTTGTGAGAATTGATTTATTTATTAAGTTGAATAGGATTGTGTGATTGATGAACTTTGTATTGGAGTAATTGGTGTGTTTGGGTTGTAAGAATAGGCAGTTGTAAATGAGGGGAGAATAATTATTAGAGTGTATGTGGAGATGGTCTGTGGAAGGAGATATGATAGTCGGTTGGTTAAGCGATGGTATAGGTGGTGTGTGGGAACCGACCGCTGGAACCGAAGAGAAAGTGGAATCGAGCGTTAACGAAGTCTGAAGGAGAGAATGTAGTTTGCCAGAGGCGAGAATAAAGTGGGCATATAGGCATAAGAATGGCGGGGTTTTGTATGGCGGCATGGTTGTGGCCCACCTGGGCCAGGGGATTAACTTCTTACATTGACGATACCATAGTGAGGCCTTTGTCGCGGCCCATGAAGCTCTTATCGGTGGTTTTCTGTCTGACAGTTTCACTCAATAATGCGTACAGAGGGTGGTTTGTAAGGCTGGGCTTCTTTCACATTTTCAAACTCTCCTACTGCTTTTCTTTTCCGAGGCTTGTAGCGCACCTTACCCCCAGTCTTGTGGAAGAAGAAGGAAAATTAAAAAAGAAAGAAAAATATATATAGATATATATATATAATATATATTTAATATATATATATATATATATATATATATATAATAAATATATATATATATATTATATATAAGTATATATAAATATATATATATATATATATATATATAATATTATAAATGTTTGTATTTGTAATTTTATTTAAATACCTCTAATAATAATTAAAATTAAAAATATTAGAATGCAATTTTTAAAAGAAGACAATTTTTTTTTAAAGTTATAGAATTTAAAATCAAACTGTTTCTTAAAAACTCAATTCAATTCGCAGTACTGAGGGAAAACTGGAAAGTGATCACTCAAAAATTGCTCGAACGAAAGAGCATATTCTGAAAGATGAACTGAGACTGCTTAATTAAGAGGATACTCTTGAAAACATGAAACACCTTCACTAATTTCACCATCTGCTGGAATGTCTTAAAGTAGGATAAAGTTTATTATTAAATAAGATCTTAACTGTTAATCCTACTAAAAAAAAATTTGTTACCTGAAATTTCTAAAATAACAAAAATAAAAGAGTTTCATGGGTGAAGAGAGTGTTGAAACCTATTACCAACAAAAATTACTTTTTTAGAGATAAAAAATATATTGAGAATTGAACTGCCGTTACAGTCTCCGAACGACGACTGTCAATGCCGATGACAAAAAGTGAAAATTCTTAATTTTGTTGAAATTTCATTTTAAGGTAAGCGCAATTGGTTCTTTAAAGAAAGGTCAATTTATTGTTTTGAACTGGAGTAAAAGTTTATGAAAGAAGTATTGAAATACCATTCAGGCTAGGGTTATACCATGGCCAGAAATGATATCATTAGGCAATTAAAAAAAAGTTTTGCTTATTAACAGGTTAGAGGAAGAGCACAAACTTCAAATGGTGATGTGACTTACTTAAAGGAGCATGACCGTAAATTCATCTTTCCTGAGAAGTGACCCTAAAACAACCCTGAACTAGGGAACTAATGGGAACATATATATAAAAAATCTATAAAAAAAATTTCAAAATATATAAAGAATAAAAACATTTGAAACTTGCATTTTATTTTATTAATTAATCAAATAAACTTTATTGATTTCACATTTTTTAATGGAATGTTTTTAAAAACTTTTAAATTGAAAATTAAAAAAAAAAAATAATAATTTTAACATTCAACTTTAATTTTTCTGTTTATCATTTATTTTTATCCCATCAGGTTTTGCTTTATGAAAAGCCTTGTAGTATTTTTTTTGGTTGTTATATATATACCGTATATATATATATATATATATATATATATATATATATATATATATATATAGTATAATATAATATATATATAATATATATTATAATATATATATAGATAATATATAATATATATATATATATAATAGATAGTATATAATAATTATATATATAATATATATATATATAATTATAGATATATAAATATATATATTATAAGTATAATATACATATATATATATAATATATTATATATATATATTATATATTATATATTATATAAATATATATATATCTATTATATATACTATTAAACTGGAGTGTGGACAGAGAACTCTCCGCTACTAAAGAATTAGAGACTAGTGTCTACAGTCACCCCTATATATATATATTATATTATATATATAATATTATATATATATATATTATCTATTATATAATCATAAATAATTATTATATATATATATATATATATATATATAGATATATAAGTAATTCATATATAATATAATATATATATATATATTTAGTATAATTATATATTATATATATATAGTATATATATATATATATATATATATATATTATAATATATAGTATATATATATTATATATTAATATAAATATATATATATATAATATTATATATAATATATATATATATATTATATAGATATATATATATATTATATTAATAATATAAATATATAAATAATAATAATTATATATATATATAATATAATATATAATATTATATATATATAGTATATATTATATTATATAATAATTAAATATATATATAATAAATATATATATAGTAATTATAATTATTATATATAATATATATTATATATAAATATATATATATATATATATATAATATATATAACATATATTATATATACTATATATAATATATATATATATATACATATAATATAATAAATATATAATATATATATATATATAATATATATATATATATTAATAATATATTATATAACTATATATAATAATATGTATTCTCAGTGGCATTTTTATTTATTTTTCGTACATAAATAAAGTTGAATTGACCTCATTAAAATAATAAAATTAATTATTCACTTTTTTTTTAAACCATTTGTAATTATTTTATCTTTTATTATCAATATAAATATGATAAATTATTCTTGATTATCAGTTATTTATCCTTATGCATTAAAATTTATTTGTAAGAATTTTTCACATATAAATTTTTTTTATTATGTAGAATTAATTGCTCTAATAATTATTTTAATTATTATTATTATAATTATTATTATAATCAATATAAGGAGTTTCATTGTAACACACACGACAGTACAATATATATATATATATATATATAGATATATATATAATATATATATATATTATATATATATATATATATTATTTATATAAATATATATATAATATATATATATAATATATATAATATATATAATATATATATTATATAGTATAATATAATTATATATTATATATATATAATATAATTATATATTAATTTTATTAATATATATATATATATATATAATAATATATATAATATATATTATATAATATATATATATATATAATATATAAAATATAATATATAATAGGTTATATATATATAATATATATTATATATATATTTATATATATATAAATAATATATATATATATACTATATATATATAAATATATAACTATAATATATATATTACAGTATATATATATATTATATAGATAATAATATATTATAATATATATATATATTATATATATATATAATAATAAATATTATTATATAATATATAATATAAATAGAATATATAAATATATAATTATATTTTTATATATATATATATAAAATATATATATATATATATTAATATATATAAATATATATATAAATTAATATATATATATTATTATATTATATATATATATATAATATACATAACTGGTTCAGCAAAAGACACCTCTGGACTTTTCAACTGAGCAGTTCTCAGTACTATTGTTTTGCCTCTTTCCAAAGTTCAATAAAATATGAAACCAAGGACCTAATTCTCTAATAATATTTTCAATTTTTATTATGATTTCAACAGGAATTTTCCACTACAGATATATTTTCCTGTATTTTCTCATGGTTCTATTCGTTTTGAGATTCTGATGTGTGTGTTTTTTATTGCTATTTATTTTGAAAGAATTTTATGAAGATCTAGCCTTATTTTACTTTTCTTTCATTAAGATGCAATCCCTGTTCTTGTAATTTTATTTGATTTCATTTCTTTCTACTCTTTCAGGAGATGTTTTATTGTCATTGATCCTGATTTAAATCTATAGTTGGTAGTTACCAGAGGTCAGCCTTTCGCAGTCCGCAAATCCTCACTCAATTTTTTGGAATAACAAAAAAAAAAAAAAAAAAAAAAAAAAAAAAAAAAAAAAAAAAAAAAAAAAAAAAAAAAAAAATTAAAAAAAAACTAATAGCGATAATTTGAAAAAAGTTCTGGAATTGCAGTTCCGCTACTTTTTTAAAAATATCTCTATCGCCATTCCGAATTTTTTTTTTCTTTTTTGTTATTCCAAATATTGCGGAATTACGAACTGAAAAATACCCACCTCTGTAGTTACTAAAGATTGTGCTCTTTAACTTTCTTTTATTTTGCTTTATCATCTATCCAAATTATAGTGCTGTCAACTTCAACTTTCGCTACCTTCTATAGATTAACAAAAATCCCAATAAATAACTGATGCTATAGAGATATTATTGATATATCTATCTAGTCTTTCTTCAATCTCTAATTAAAACGAGAAAACTTTGTCATTTTAACGTTTCAGAAACTTTAAATTTATCTACTCTACTTAATTTCAAGTTATCTTTTAATCTATTTCCAATTAACTTTAGTAATCTTTTTTAAAAGCGCTGTGTCATTCATTTTTTTTTGTTCTGTTCTTCTGATCTTAGCTTTCATTT
>JABUQX010043526.1:25000-27768 GCA_015478945.1 Trachelipus rathkii | reverse complement strand
TCTACTGTTTGAGCCACGGTAGCGGCTGACAGCGGTACGACTTAAAACCTCTGTTTAATCTTTCATGTACTTATTATCAGCACCTGTCATAAAGTATCATGGAATACGCTCATTCTCTCGTCCATTGTTTATCTATTTCCCTACCTTCTTTTGAATTATTCACTTTCAAACAATGTCTGTCGGAACATGTCGGCTTCAATTTTAATGGATGTCAAATCCATGAAGGGATTGAAGATTGGGGTATATATATCAGATAATTTCCTGTTGTTTCTTTATAATGTAAATAATTTCTTATTACTGTAGTATGAAGTAGCGAAAGGAAAATAAGAGTAAGGATAGTTGCAATAAGAAATTAGATAAGTCAGAGAAGATTATAAGCTGAACTAGCGGTTATTATCATTATTTCTAAAGAAAAAATTGTGATGATGAGCACATATTTTATCATAGCACTATGCATATGAGTCAGTTGAATGTGAGGAAGTTGAAACGGATCAAATCTGGATGCAAATGAAGAAAGCATTTGACAGTAAAGCAAGAGAAGTAAGTATGTGGGTATGGCAAAGTAGGACGTAAGAATGGCAATAGTGAACATTAATGATGGAATTTATAATGGTGATGCAAGCGGTTAAAGTAAAAAAGATGCGTGGTTGAATGTATTAATTGCTTATGATGAGGTTTGGAAAGAAAAATGTATGGAATATATAAGGAGGAAAAGAGGAATGCTAAAAGTTGCATATGAAGGAAAAAGAGGTGAATGAACAGTTTGGAAGGGGTCTGAATGAAGACCTACAGGGGAATAAAAGCTGCTCTGGAGGCAAGAATGAAAGGTCAAGATAGAGTGTACGGAGAATCTTAATATAATAAAGAATAGTAATGGTCGCCATGTTTCTGATGAGATAGATGTGAGGAGAGTGTGAAAAGAACATTTCGAAAATCTGCATAATATTGGCAGTGATAAAGAGGTGATAGTGAATATCTGGAGTTAATGGTGTAAGAAGCAGTAGGTAATTTGGAGATGAGGTGATTAGAAGCAGGTAGAGTGAGAAAGTTGATGAATGGAAAATCAGCAGGTATAAATGGAAGGACTAGCGAAATTGCCAATATTCGAGGTGATATTGTGATTGACTGGGTAAGGTAGTTGTGTATCAAAGCGTTTGTGGATGATGTAGTTCCATATCATCTCCGTACCCTTATTTCTGCTTTTCCAATAAGGAATTTGTCAGAAAATAAATCTAGCAGCACATTTCCATTATCGTTGCATTCCCAATTTTATTCATTTCCCTCCCTCTACATATATCTAGCAAGCATTTTGCTTCCAAAACCTTAATTATTTTCTTCTGCTTAGAATTTAATATCAATGTTTCACAGCCATTCAGAACAGTAGGAACAAAAACACAGTGAATAAATTCATTTAATCTTCCAAGTTAAATTTTCCAGATGAATACTAATATAAATAAGCACCACGAAATGGATTTAACTGCTCCCTTTTTCTCTCACTTGTTTCCGCAATGCTCCATTTGATGACCTCATACTTTCTCCAAGGCTTTTCTGATGTATGGACAGAATATAAGAATTCCTGGAGCTTTAATAGAACGACCAAATAATCCTTCGCTTCTGGGACAACAAACATATGTTGGAAAATTGCAATCAGATTTCACTTTCCTTTTTGTACCCAAATTTCAAATTAAGAAATGAAAAAAAAACATGTACCAAGGGCATTAAATGAACTCAAGCACATATTAATCAAAAATGACCAGTATGTTAGAAATCAACTAGATCCAGCTTATCATGGTCCACGCCCAGTAGGGAGAATGCTGGGAACAATGTTCACCTTTTTGAATAGATTAACGTCAGCAAGATTAGCGTGAAACTGTATTTTCACATGCAAGATGTAAGGAAATTATTTAATAATAATGAGAGCAATAATGATAGTTTTATAAGTGAAACAGAAAATAATATTTTAATAGGTAAAAAAAAAGTCGCAATTACTAATTTAAAATAACAATAATCTAATAATAATAATAATTATCATAATAATATATAATAATATATAATTAATTATTTAATAATAATTTATTATTAATAATAAAAATAATTAATATATAATAATAAATAATTAATAATAATAATAATAATATAATATTTTAAATCAATAATTATAATTATAAATAATAATTTATTAATAAATTTAAATAATAATATTAATAATTAATAAATAATATATACTAATAAATAATAAAGCTGAATAATCAATAAGTAAAATAATAAACAGTTCTTTGCATCTAAGTTGCAGAATATATATAATATATATATATATTATATAACTATATATATATATATAATATAATACTATATATATATATATATATATATTATTATATATATTACCATATATATAATTTAATCTAATATATCAATACATATATAATAATATATATATTATATATTGATATATAATATATTCACTATATATCTAATACTGTGCTATATTATTGTATATTACTACTCATTTAACAGTCCCAATAATAATATTATTTTTTTATCATAATCCAGTAAATATATCTCAAAAACTCCAATAGCTACAGGGAAACAGGAATACATTGCTCGGACATGTATACTCTGGTCCAATTTTATAGTGGTCGAAAATAAAATCAAATAAAAAAAATGAAATATCATATCATCAAAAACTACAATAGGCATACGGCTGAAATAGGAAATACATATTATTTGGAATTCCTTGCTATAAATACATAATTTTTAGTTTGGTA
>JABUQX010043526.1:15000-20000 GCA_015478945.1 Trachelipus rathkii | reverse complement strand
GACAAACAGTACAGATTTACTTTTAATTTTATTAAACATAAAAAATTTGTATTTTTACATACCCTTAAAAGCAGTAAATTAGTAAATCAGCTACAATCAGTAAATCAACTGCCATCCTAACCATTTTTTTTTTCGGTGATCCATTGATATATTGATCCTATTGGTCTATTGATTCTAGTTGATTCAAGTCATATTTTGTATAACTAAACAAAAACTTTTATTTAAATGTTTTGTTTTGTTTCTTAAACATTTTGTTTTTTACTAAAATATTTATTCTTTTTATGTTTATATACTTAAAAAAAATTGTATTTTACATACCCTGAAGCAGTAAATTCAGTAAATCAGTAAATAGAATGTAAATCAGTAACTAACCCTATATCCAGCCGCTCACTTCAGTGATCTATTGAATTATTGAATCTAATGATCTAATTGAATCTAATGATTCAGTCAATATGTTTTGTAATAACATAACACAAAAAACTTTTTATTTATTTTTGTTTTGTTTTTTAAACATTTTGTTTTTTTTCACTAAAAAAATTATTCTTTTATGATTATAACTTAAAAACCTTTGTTTTTAAATTCCCTAAGCATGTAAATCAGTAAATCAGTAAATCAAACTGTCTCCAGCCATCCTCCTACCCTTCCATGATATATGCTATTGAATCTATTGATAATAGATCTATTGATTCAGTCATATTTTGTATAACATACACAAAAACTTTTATTTATTTTGTTTTATAATTAAAAATTTGCAATTTTACATCCCTTAAAGCAGTAAATTCAGTAATCAGGTAAATCAGTAAATATATCATCCAGCCACCCTCCCCCCTTAATGATCCAATTGATCTAATTGATCTATTGATTTATGTGATTATTGATGCGCTTTGATTCAAGTCATATTCTGTATAACAATAAACAAAACTTTTATTTATTTGTTTTATAACTTAAAAAATTTGCATTTTCACATACCCTAAGCGTAAATACAGTAAATCAGTTAATCAAACCAACCATTCTATCCTTTCTAATTTCCATGATTATTGATTATTTTGAATCTATTGATCTTATTTCAAGTATATTCTGTAATAAACATAACACAAAAACTTTTATTTATTTTTGTATTGTTTTTTTATACATTTGTTTTTACTAAAAAAAATATTTCTTATTCATGTTTTATAACTAAAAATTTCATTTTTCCATACCTAAAGAGTAAAATCAGTAAATCAGTTCATAACAGCCCTCCAGTCCCCCTACTCCATGATTTATTGACCTATTGATCTATTGATCTATTGTTATATTGATCTCAAAATAAGTTCTTTGTATAACATAACATAAAAAAATAAATTCTTTGCTGTAACTGTTGTTGTTGAAAATGTCGCGTTTGTTGTTGCATTTGCTGCAGTTGTTGATGTTGTTGTTGTTGGAATGTTGTGTTTGTTGTTGTTGTTTGTTGTTGGTTGGTTGGTTGGTTGTTGTTGTTGTTGCTCTTGTTGTGTTGTTGTGTTGTTGTCGTAGTTTACGTTGTTGTTGTTGTTGTTGTTGTTGTTTTGTTGTTGTGGTTGTGTGTACTCAAGTTAAATGAAAATATACAAAGCTTTTTCAAACATATCTCTAAATTCAATGTTAATTTTACTTAACATTGTAATAATGAAAACTAAACACAATATTATCTCCGTAGCTAACTGACATACAGCATTTCATTAAAAAGGTTAACTACAATTAAGAAGTTTCAACTTACAACAGAAGTCGCATAGAATCTCAATTTATATACAACAACCGCTCAAATATTATTATTATTATATTATTATTATTATTTATTTATTATTATTATTATTATTATTATTATCTATTATTATTAATTATTTATTATTATTATTATTTATTTTATTATTATTATTATTGATTCCCATATGATCCTCACAACACCAATAACGCATGCGATCACTTTGCCTGCAGGTCACAACTAGAAAATTGGTTGTCAATTGTTCTCTAACCAACACCTATATCATTACGTAGTCTTGTTACGCTCAAGGGATAGCCAATCAGAGAACAGCATTTGCTATGTCATCACGGGACAGCAAGAAATTCGAGGAATGATCATTATCTTATTTTTGACACTTAAGAAGGGTGACGGAGATTTATTACTTTGGGTTCCCTTATGTCTTCTTACATCTGTTTTTAACATAAACAGTAGTTTTATTTTTATTATTAAATTGTTACTATAATTATTCTTTATTCATTTATTATTATTATTATTATTATTAGATTATTATTATTATATTATTATTATTAATTATTAATTATTATTATTATTATTATTATTATATCAACTATATAGTGTATATGTATAGCAAATCTAACACACAACACACAGCACATCACAACACACACAACACACACACACCTACAACACAAACACACAATAATTATAGACACTTATACTTATTTCAACGTCATTTCGATATATTTTTAGGGAATCATAAACATAAAAATTAAAGTTCTTTATACACTGATAAACGACGAATAAACAGCTAACATCAACAAAGTTCAAGAAAAAAAAAAAAAAAAAAACAAAAAAAAAAAAAAAACTTAAACAGTAAGTAACTTATAACATACAAAAAGTAACTATTTCACACTTTGTCAGCATATCTCTATACAGTCAATGTTAATTTACATTAACATTGTAATTTTAAAAAAAATTTCATAACTTAAAAATCGTAAAAATTGTGAATGTTAGGCATATATTCGTTGTCAGTGTATAAAGAACTTTATTTTTAATTGTTATTATTCCCATTAAAAATCTACTCGAATGACTTGATAAGTAAAGTGTTATTAATTATTGGTGTGTGTGTAGTGTGTGTGTGTGTGTGTGTGTGTGGTGTGTGTTGTGTGTGTGTGTGTGTGTGTGTGTGTGTTGTGGTGTGTGGTGGTGTGTGTTAATTTGCTATGTAACATATCATATATGTTGATATAATAATAATAATAATAATATAATATAATAATAATATATAAATAATTAATAATAATAAGTAATATAATATAAATAATATAAAATAATAATAATATAATAAAACTTATAATAACTTGAAAACGATGTTAAGTAAGGACATAAGGGGAACAAAGTAATAATCTGTTAACCTTCTCATGTGTCAAAAGATATTACAGATTAATGAGTCATTCCTCGAATTTCCTTGGGCTGTCGTGATACTAGCAAATGCTGTTTTTGATTGGCTATCCCTTGAGGTAACAAGATTACGTAATTTATAGGTGTCTGGTAGAGAACATTTTACTACCAATGTTCTTAGGTTGTGGACCTGCAGGCAAAGTGATCGCATGCGTTATAGGTGTTGTGAGATCTATGTGGGCTTTAATAATAATAATAATAATAATAATTAATAATAATAATATAATAATAATATATAATAAATAATATAATAATAATAATATAATAATAATAATAATAATATTTTTGAGCGGTTGTGTAAATAGTAAGATTGAGAATTGGCTCTGCTCATTCTGTGGTAAGTTGAAACTTTAATTTAGTTACCTTGTTTAATGAATGCTGTATGTCAGTAAGGGTAAGGATGAGATATATTTTTGTTTTAGTTTTCAATATTACAATGTTAATGTAAAATTAACATTAAATATCTTAGAGATATGTTTGAAAAAGCTTTGTATATTTTTATTTAATTTGAACGTTTGATATACTTAACAAAACAACAACAACAACAACAACACAACACCAACAACAACAACAACAACAACAACAACAACACAACACAACACAAACACAACAACAACAACAACAACAAACACACATTCATACAACAACAACATAACAACTGCAGCAATGCACAACAAAGCGAATTTCAACAACACGCTACAGCAAGAATTTATTTTTTATGTATGATTTATACAAAAAGATACTTATAATAATGATTGAATCAATAGATCAATAATTCAATAGAATCGATGGTCAATAGATATGGAAGGGTGGGGGGTTGACTGGAGGGGCTGTTTGAGTTAACTGATTTACTGATTTACTGTTTTAGGGTATGTAAAAATGTAAATTTTTAAGTTATAAACATGAAAAGAATAATTTTTTTAGTAAAAACAAAATGTATAAAGAAACAAAACAAAAATAAATAAAAGTTTTTGTGTTATGTTATACAGAATATGACTTGAATCAATAGATCAATAGATCAATAGATCATAGATCATGGAAAGGTAGAAGGATAGAATGGGGTGGTTTGATTAACTGATTTACTGATTTACTGCTTTAGGGTATGTAAAAATGCAAATTTTTTAAGTTATAAACAAAATAAAAGTTTTTGTGTTATGTTATACAGAATATGACTTGAATCAATAGATCAATAGATCAATAGATCAATAGATCAATAGATCAATGGATCATGGAAGGGTGGGAGGGTGGCTGGATGATAGTTTGATTTACTGATTTACTGATTTACTGATTTACTGATTTACTGATTTACTGATTTCTGATTTACTGCTTTTAAGGGTAATGTAAAATGCAATTTTTTGAGTTATAAACGAAAAAATGAAAAGTTTTTGTTTTGTATGTTACTACAGAATATGACTTGAATCAATAGATCAAAGATAATGATCATAGATCAATAGATCAATGGATCATGGAAGGGTAGGAGGGTATGGAGGACAGTTTGATTTACTGATTTACTGATTTACTGCTTTAGGGTATGTAAAATACAAATTTTTTTTAAGTTATAAACATAAAAAGAATAATTTTTTTAGTAAAAACAAAATGTTTAAAGAAACAAAACAAAAATAAATAAAAGTTTTTGTGTTATGTTATACAAATATGACTTGAATATTAGAATATTAGATCAAATTAGATCAATAGATCAATAGATTCATGAAGGGTGGGAGGGTGGCCCCTTTTGGGGAAAAAAGGAATTTAAGTTTTTTGAATTTAACTTGGATTTACTGATTTACTGCTTTAACTTGATTTACTGATTTATGCTTTA
>JABUQX010043526.1:0-5000 GCA_015478945.1 Trachelipus rathkii | reverse complement strand
TGACATGGTAATATTTAACAAACATTTATCATAACCCTGTCTAATTATCATACTGACCAACGAATATATGCTAATGTAACAAAGTTTTTTTACATTAACATAGTATATTTTAACAAAATTCATCTTAACCTTATCCCTAATCTATGAATAATCCCCAACAAATAATTGCAAACAAAGTTTTAATCCAAACGATAACTAAAAATAACAATAGTTTAATCAACCTAAAATAAAAATATGTTTTTTAGAATAAAATATCATAATGAAATGTAATTAGTTTAATGTGATGGGGGGGGGGCGGATTTAAAAGCAGTAAATCCAATTAAATCAGTTAAAATCACAACGTCCATCCCCTCCACTCCACCTCCCACCCACCCTTCCACGATCTATTGATCTATCGATCTATTGATCTATTGATCTATTGATTCAAGTCATATTTTGAGTATCATTTTGGAATAACGCATAACATAAAAAAGTTCTTCTATATACTGGCTCAAAACGAATATATGCTTTAAGTTAACAAAGTTTTAAACATCAATAAGCTAACATATCATAACCTGAACTAAGTAATGATGTACCAACGACAAACCTAATAACATACCTTACGCACGAAAAAACAGCCAACATTAACAAAGTTCCATTATTAACAACAGCAGTAAAGTAACAAACATTGCATACAGAACGTAACCTATTCCACTTTTTTCAAACGTATCTGTAACATTATTGTTATTTTTACCTTAACATTAGTAATATTTTAACAAAAATGTTGCCAGATCACGAAACCTAATTATCATACAGACCATCGAATATAGCTAAGTTAACAAAAGTTTTCACGGCAAACGTTGAACATATCATAACCTGAACTAATGAAAATAATGTATCAACGCAAAGGCTAACAATTACTCACGTTTGAATTAATCTGCTAACATTCAAAAGTTCCCTACTTATCAAAGGTAAAGTAGCTAACAGGACATTCAAAACTCAATGTATCCCTCACTTTTCAACATATCGCAACAGCTAAAGCAGTATTATCTAACAAAATCCTTAACAAAGTGAGCTGATCTATTAAAGAACCCAGCATCGTACTATGAAGTTGATCCTTACATTAGATCAAAGTGTCACTCATTCAAATATAACGATCATTTTGAACTATGAATAAACGTAGACATTAGCAAAATTTCTCGGCCAAGAACCTAACATACTCAGCAAAAACTTAACCTGAAGCCCACGTTTCTAACCACTCATCACCAGGTTAACACAGGTAACTATCTTACGAAACTTATCATTTCTCTGAGTAAATCAGTACTAATTTCCCATTGTCATAGTAATAATTACAAAAACGTAACAGAGAAATTAAACATAGCTTCTAACATATCTAACACTTACAATGGGCGAAAACCTACAATAGATACTAACATTCGGAACTACGAATAAGACATGATAACATTTGAACCAGGGAATAAGTTCTTCACCTATCCGCTGGCTTTTCAATTTCATATCATCATTAGCTAAAGCAGTATTATTTAACAAAATTCCTTAACAAAGCGTGACCAATCTAACAAAGATACCAGCATCTTGAACTATGAAATGATACTACCTTCATCAAAGTGTCTTCCATATCAAATATAACATCATTTTTGAACTATGAATAAACTGGACATTAGCAAAATTCTCTGTCAAACATCAAAAACAAAATCGTCAAATCAAAATCAAAAAGTCAAAATGCGGTTCTCTTCGGGAATCAATTTTCTAAACTAAGGTCAATATAATATATAATATAATGAGAAATACCAGTTAATTAAATAAGATGTAATGGTTATAAATAATGATATAATAACTAATAATAATAAAAATAATTAATAAAATAATAATAATAATAAACTAATAATCGGGGCACATGACCGGAGGCGGAAAACCGGCAGTCGGGGTCGAGAGTCGGCAGTCGGAATCGTAAGAAGCGCCCGGCAGTCGGAACGCGCCGCGACCACTGCGGTGACTGCAGTTGCAGCGGCGGCGGCTGCGGTGGCGGTGGCGGCGGCGGCTGCCGCTGTAGGAACGATGCTAGCGCAGACGAACCAAGGCGGAACCGAAGAGAAAAATAAAAAAAAATAATAAAAAATAAAATAAATAAATAAGTAAAAAAAGAAATAAAGAAATAAATAAATAAATAAAATAAATAAATAATTAATAATAATAAGTGATAATAATAATAATATTATAATAATAAAAATGAATAATAATAATAATAATAATAATAAAAAGTACCATAAGTAAATTAATAATAATAATAATAATAATAATAATAATAATAATAATAATAATAATAATAATAATAATAATAATAATAATAATAATAATAATAATAATAAGAATAAATAAATAAATAAAAATAATAATAAATAAAATAAATAAATACAATAAAATAAATATAATATAAATAAATAAATAAATAAATAAATAAAATTAAATTAACTATAATAAATAAATAAATAAATAAAAATATAATTGCCAAAAAATAAGATAACAAAAGATACCGTTATCAAAGATCAAAGGAGCCGCCGTGGGAAAGTGAAAGTATTCCATACAGCGCTCCGTGACCTTGAGCTCACGACGAACTTGTCGCATAACTACTGGTCTTTGCTGATTATTTAAGCCCACACAAAGGGCTGAACTTTGCATTCGAAAGAATATCAAAATCTGACGTTGAGGTGTGTTTATATGTTTCAGTAGATAAAAGCCTGACTTCAGATGTTGCCGAACTGGGTATACAAATTACTGTAAAAAAGGAAATCTCACCTATATTAGCCGCTCTTATAACAACCAATTAACTACATCATATCCAACTGAATAAAAATTTGCAAAATTACCTCTGTCCCAAGAGTTCTTGACACCTCTCCTCCGAAAAAACTTTCGTTCAGATTTCAATTTACATACAACTGGTAAAAATTTTTGAAAAGATTAGTTCATGCACAACTTACTAATTACTTGCATGAAAATTGGCTTCTCTCGCAAAATCAGTTTGGTTTCACCAAAAACCGCAACACAGAAAATGCTCTTATATTTCCTTACTGAAAAACTATGCAAAGCACTAAATGAAAAACAAACATGGTACTTTTACTATTTTAGAATGTCTCGAAAGCATTCGATGGTATTTGCCAACAACCTACTTTAAGCCAAATAGAGACCTTTGGTATCACCACATGCGTTCACTACAATGGTTCAGGCATACTTATTCGACCGAAACACAATAAGTTTGTTTAGGGACACATCATCCTCACATGCCTTAATTTCCCACTGTGTCTCTCAGGGCTCTATTCTGGGGCCGCTATTCTTCAGCATATATATAATGACTTTCAAAAGTGTCACAGTTTCAATACACTCTCAATATGCTGACGACACTGCGAATCTTAATGATTCAAAACGTAAATAAACACCTTAACTGCCAGAAGTACAAACAATAATTAGAAAAGCTTATAACATTCGGCTTGTAAGCAAACAGATTTCTCCCTAAATCTACTAGAAAACAAATTATCACTGATAATATCAAATCAAAAGAATCGCTGTTTTCAACTAACATGTAAGGAGCAAAAGATTATTATACGGCTATCGGACTGCCAAGTTATTAGGTGGTATCCTTTGGATGATTTCAAGCTTTCTTTCAAAGAACACATAAATAGTCTCATTAGCAAACTATCCTATGCTAACTATGCATTCCTTAAGATAAGGATTTTTGTTCCAAAAATATATTTAAAAAAAACTTACTAAAGTTCTGTTTGCTCCCACCTATACTCTACTGTCTTTTCAGTATGGGTGTGTGCAAGTGAATACTTAGCACCAATCTCTAATCATTATGCATAACAAAATAATTCGTGTAATTATCGAGACCCGGCACACTTACTGTGAAACACACGAACACACCTATTCCAAAAATTTGTTTATGCTCAAAAACTTCATGAGTTATTACACGCCTTACAGTAAGTAGTCATATCTTTAAATTCACAAATGGAACTGCAAATGATCTTTTGACTAACATAATTGTACAGAACCAAACTTTGAGAACAAACAATCTCCGTAGCACAAATTCCCTCAACTTGGACAAAGCAAAATTCACCCTAGCGAAATCTCGGAGGGCTATCTCATATAAGGGCATAGATGAGTGGAATAATCTCCCTAAAAATGTTCAGGAGTCTCCCACCATTGGGTCTTTTCGTAGAAATATTAGAAACTTCTTATTATAAAAATAGTAACAAGGACATTCCTACCTTTGTTAAATCTTATTTCTACTACGTATGGGGATAATTCCTGTAGCGATTATTATTATTAATTGCGTTATCATAGTTTCTCTTATTATTTGCAACGACAATGCTGCTAACGACTTGATGTTATGAGAACCAATATTATTATTATTATTATTATTATTATTATTATTATTATTATTATTATTATTATTATTATTATTATTATTATTATTATTATTATTATTATTATTATTATTATTATTATTATTATTATTATTATGTATTATTATTATTCTTATTATCATTATTGATTTATTATTATTTTATTATTATTTATTTATATTATTATTATTAATTATTATTACTTATTATATTATATTATTATTATATATTATTATTCATTATTATTATTATTATTATATATTATATATGTATTATTATTATTATTTTAGTTGTAGTTATTTGATTGTAATTATAATTATAATTGTGCATTATTATTTATTTATTTATTTGAGTTATTATATTATTATTATTATTGATTATTATTATTATTATTATTATTATATTATTATTATTATATTATTATATTATATATGATTATTATTATTATTATTAATTATTGATTTTATTATTATTATTATTATTATTATTGTTATTAGTATATTATTATTATTATAATCAAAAACCTAATTTTAAAAGATTTTTATTATTTCTGTCAATAGTAAACTGTGTGGACGACTCTCCAATCTGCTTCCTTTCATGTGG
>JABUQX010043525.1:82500-103454 GCA_015478945.1 Trachelipus rathkii | reverse complement strand
CTTTATTCCGCTCTGATGATTTGTGTTAATACTCCAACTGAAAAGGCCAAACATCTCTACAATTTCTTCGGCCTCCATTTTCCATCTAATTCAACCTTCGGACCATTTCTCTCTCCTCTTCCCTTGCTCCATTTCCCTCTCAGGTGTGGTGCCATATTTAAGTCCTTTACCTTAATAACTTCATTGATAGGGTGCATGGGGGAGATGGCTCGCTGAATCTTAAAGTTATATAGAATGCGAGTTATTTGTTTGTCGCCGGAGGCACCACGTCAAGTCCAACCTCTTCCAGAAAAAAAGTATTTTGAAAGAAGAATAGTGTTGCATATACCAGGCAACATAGCAACTATCAGATGTTCCAAAGGATTCTTCTGCTCATACAAAATTCTTTCTCTATCTGTCCTACATAGCTTAGTCAATCTTTCCCTTCATGTGTTGGAAGCGAGAATCGATAGTAGAGCTATTGGGATCAATTAGATACACTCAATGAAATAGCACGTCCCAAAACAATTAAATTCCGAGAATCACAACCTAAAGGATTCGTGCTCTGAATTCCTTGTTGTAACCATAGCCACTATAGCTCTTGTGACATTTGATTTCTTTCACTAATTTGGATTCTTTTTGAAACATTTCTCGTGTTGTGACTCTCATCCTTCTATTATGGCTAACTTCATCCTGGAATCTCACCACTTCTTGCCGATGCGTATTCGGCCAGTACGGTATTCGGGTCGCTCCAAGAGGCGAATCTTGTCTGGCGACGATCTTTTACTGTTTTACCTATTTTTAATTTAACAGATTGTATGGTTTTCAGCATTTAGAAACTAGCGGGAGATTGATGTGTCATTAGCAGGCGGTGGGCGAAGACGCTTGACAATCCAAGATATTGACCGGTAATATGGCACACGTCACCTGTCTCCAAGCTCCCCTCCTTCGCTGGTTCCATTTGACTTCTCTTTGCTTTCTTATGTCTAGGTTTTCTTTCAAATCCCTCAATATCGGCTGTTGGTGATGGGGATCGCTTTACTTGCTTTTTGTGTCATTCTGTCGAGTCCTAAGTGGTGTTTCCTCGTGTGCAGATTCTTTTTATTTCGTACTTTTATTTTCTGCTTTTTTCATCGAATGAGATCTTCATCACTACCTGCACAAGCCTAGCGTCTAGGCTATCTCACTTACCAGAAGACAACGGTATGTGCCGATTGAGCTGGTTCGACACCTTATATTCAGTTTCATTTCCATTATATCTTGTTACATGCAAATTCTTGTCCCTCTTTATATGCATAGAATTTGCTTACTCTTAAATCTTATCCGTATTTGGTCCCTCGGAGGAAGAAGTTTTCTTATTATACTCAGACCTCCGATTGGACTTTAAGCATAGCCGCTTATTCAGGGTTGGAGTCGTCTCAAGCTTTGTGATATATTAATTCTTAAACCATGTAACAATTCCTTACAAATCTCCCCTCTGCTATAGACACGCCTGAACTTTCCTGATCTCTTCGGACGGTCTCTCACAGTCTCTCCTGGTAACCGTTGACATATGAATGGAGATAAAAAGAATATCACATTGACCGTTACATAAAGAAAAAAATGTATTGACAAGAAACCGTACCCAAAATTACAAATAAAATTCCAAAACAAATGGTTGCTAGAGGCTCTTAAATAGAGAGGCCATCAAAAAAACGGGGAGGTATCTGGTTTTGGACTGACGACTTTGAGTTCTCTTGAGGCTCAGGACTTACTCCAGAGCTGATACAGGTCTCAGAGGTGTGAGCCCCCCTTGGTAAGGGGAGGATTTACTTCTATCACATCTGGGATGGGCTCTAGGTTTTTTTCACCCGCTTTTGAGAATAAGGACGAGTCAAAGCCAAATAAAGATTATTAAAATATCCAAGAATGACTTCTAGTTCACGTTGCCCTCGATATTGCGAGGCCGATGTTGATGCTTTAGTGACTATTTCTATGTAAGTACAATAATGTAGCGCGCAAGTGCTCGATGAGTGAAAAAATATATTTATTTACATATTTTTTGAACGGGCAACTATTCCAGATTCTCAGCTATCCACACCCCATTTAGCGACGCCCTCGTCATTCACAGGGTGCTGTGGTCGTCGCGCACGATGATGTGTTTGTTATTATGTGTTGATGAAATTTAGTAACTCCAGACTAGTGATTGCTGCGTGCTCTGTAGTTTAGTCCATTTTGTTTCTGTGGAAATCTTTCGTATTTTTTTCTTTCGCTACTTCAATTTAAATCTCCCTTCACTTTAAAGCACTATGACATCCGTAATTCAGTACTGGTAATTGCGTTAGATGATTATGTATGAGCGTCACTTCAACACCCCTTCCTAGAATAGGGTTATGCCGTGAGCGGCGGTGAAACTGTAAAAAAAAAAAAAAAGTGAAAGGTACTTCTGAATAGGATTTCTCTATTCTCTTAAGCTGCATTGATGACCTCTACTAAGAGATGGTCATCTCCGGGAACGGTGAACCCACTCTCATAAGAATGCATTTATAGATAGCATAATAACCAGAGAAGCTTGGAGATCGCGTTGGACAAAAAAAAAAAAAAATAAAAAAAAGGATTAACAGAATGGAAGCACGGCTTATTCTTAACCCTGGACAACAATCAAACTGATAGGTGAACGATGGTGGCTGTTCAAGCAAATAAACTACTGAAGAATATGGATATTGATAGATCTTGATAAGTCATGGGCGAAATTGGCAATAGACATCTCACTCACCTTCGAAAAGGAAAGTCACACCGAGGAACTGCTATGCGTTTTTAAAACCTGAAGACACGACAGTCATTCAAGGGCAAAGATTAATTACAGAATTGGCAATCTGATGAAAAGGAGAGAGATGGCCTAATTTATGGAAAAATTGGGAGGATGCTCCAACACGAAAGAAATCCTTTCATGCGGGATTTAAAGGAAATGGAGGAAGAGGGGACAAAGAAACCGGAGAGAGGACAAGAGGGTTGCATTGGAAAAATGGGCCAGGGTTTTCATATCGTATAAGATGCTTGCAGCAAGATAATTAATCATACATAGGTATGTATGTAAGAGATAAGTATGTATGTTTAGAGGTAAGAATGTAAAGCACCCGACAAAAAAGGAACAAGGTTCTAGCGCAAGAATACGTAGGAGAAAGCTGGTAAATAGTTTTGCATCACGAAATGATTGTGAATTTTTGATATGATTGGTAGGTTGAGATGAATATCACCCTTTTATCTATAAGGAGGATTTATTATGTAATTCATGTCGAATCTTTAATGATAAATAGCAGTTTTTTATTTTGATCTTTCGGAAGCTGATTAATGGTTCTTTGTCCGTATATTATTTTTATTCTTTAATTGTAGGCTAGTTAAGGACTTAAAGGGTTAAATTGTAATATGGACAAAAGAATTAAAAGCTAGGTATGCTAATACTTTGGTTAATAGACTTACTGAAATGGAAATTGGGAAATATTTTTTAATGAAACACAAAACGTATATTGGAAAGATCATTAAATTTATTTATTTGTTTTTATTTTATTATTCCTAAGATATAATTTTAATTTAATAAATAAAGATATACTTGAATTAGGGCGAAGCGCCAACAAAAGATTAAGAAATAAAGAATGACATAAGTCATTGCGTTGTAGCAGGAGTAATTGCAGATCTATGAGGTTGCTTAGCCAGATGATCAACATAGTTCTATCTTGTTATGTGTGATTTATTATTAATTATTTAAAGTGATGTACAGCAAATACCTAAAAGAAAAAATAAGAGTAGTTCGGAATTACATGGAGGATAGTAATTGAAAGGAGAATAAAGGGATTAAAGAGTACCAAAACATATGTGCCGCCTACCCCCCGCAAAGGAGATTAGAGGTGTGGTTGGAGAGTTTGGTGTTGGTTGTCGGCTCCTCTTTTTCTTTTTTTCCAAATGGGAAATGGGGGAAAGTAAAGGGTTTATCTAGTACATCCCCTAGGATCCTAATATATAATATACATATACTTATATATATATGTTTATTATGTCTAGTGATTTTATATTATTATATATATTATATTATATAATACTAGTTTATTATCATATGTATATATAGTATATATTATTTATTATATTATATATAATATATAACAGCCTTACTTATATATATATAAGGTCTTTTATGATATATATACTTTATATTTATTATTTTATTGTTATATTTTGTAATATATTTATAATATATATAATTATATATATATCATATAACTTTAACTAACAACATAGTGTTTTCAAACTGCTACACTCCATATACAAGCTTCCTTATTAAGACAAAAGTTTATTTTTTAGCTTTCGCCGAAAGTTTATTTTTGTTTGATTTATGTGAAGTATTTTTTAAAACAGCTACTAAGTACAATCTTCAGCACAACTAATATACGCGTACAGGATATTTAAACAATGGCCAAAGTATCCCATTCGGGAAGGCAAGATCCTAAGCGGCTAGTGAATGCGAAGGAGGACAGTCCAAAGAGTTATATAAGATGACCAACCTAACAAGTAGTTCTTCATATGTGATAACTGCAAATTAGCTGCTCAAAAAGAGAAATATGTAACAAAAACAAAATAGGTACAACAGATACAGATGGTTCTGGAAAATACCATTTTAGGAGAGAAAATTGTATGAGTCAGGAATAAATTAGAAGGAGAATTTCTCTGTCAGCGGAACGGATGGTTAATTCCCGGTGATCATTTGGTGACTAAATAGCAAATTATATGAAGCCTTTGTGGGGAAGAGAACAATGATAAAGTGTGAAATTGGCTTGGAGTAGGAAATTTACGCAGGCACGGGCAACAAAAAAAGAAGATCAAAAAAACTTATCCTGACATTGTTCGAATTAACAACGATACATTGAAATTCACACGTACTTACATTTTATCCTCCGCCCACAACAGACATATCATTGCTTTAGTCATCGTAGATTTACTTTAGGTTTTCAAAATCTCTAAGACGTCTAAACACATTCACGCGAATTGCAAAAGACAAAAAATTTTATTATCTTGATAACACTCTATGCAGAAAGGCCGATAGTAAGGATAATTGTGGCCTATTAAGTGATTGTTGTTTGTTTTTTATTATTTGCTTTAAATTGGGTTGCAAAATCTTGATATTATTTAAATTTAACTAGCGTGCTTAAACATGTACTAAGCTATTCAGATTTTTAACTGCTGCAGTAGATTATAAAATAACAAAAATTTTTATCTTCATTGGACATGGCTTAGGAATAGTGACCCTGGATAGATGGTTACGTATGGGTCTCTCTTTACATATTGATCTAGATTGTACATAATTTTTTCTCAATAGTTTAATGAGTTAGAGATATCAAAAAACCTCCGAAGGCATTAGTTGGAGTTTTTTAAGTGGGCCTGCAAGTTGTTGGTTGATCTTGTTGTGTTATGTGATCTTGTCAACAGGAGGGAGAGAACGATTTGGGGAAACCTTTAGTCGTGAGGAGGGTAGGTATAGGGAAAGGTGTCTTGTTTTAGATATAGGGTGGTTTTGTTACAGAACGCCCCTGATTGAATCAAACTTTCTATATTATAAATTATTTCCCCAAATTGATAAACAACAATTGAAAGTCAGTTCTTAATGTTGATCCTTATAGGAAAGGGATGGCAATATATTATTGTTACAATTTTACTGAATTTACATCCTATAACTTATATTTATAATCAGATATTAGATGAAGGATATTCAATCTACACATTTACCTACACAACCTATCAAACACACAAGGGTGTTCAAAATTATATTTTGATTTTAAGATTGATTTCGTCAAATGATTTTGATTTAATTTAGTTTGTGAAAGCTATCAACTTATTATTATGGAGATATTTTCAGAAAATGCTTTAAAGTAAATTGGATCACAAGAATTCACTCTAAAGTTGGCATGAGGTTTTTTTTAGTAACGACACCCAATCAGGAAATTCTATCCAGTATAATCAGCAAGAATATATATACTATAATTATATATATATATATATATAATAGTATCGGAGTTTTACTTATCGAGATGCCAATTCTAGAAAGTTAAATAGAATATATATAGTAGTATTAGTATATAAGTCTAATGGTTAGTATAAATATCGTTTTGCATTTAGATATAATATTAAGTTGTAGAATGTATTAATATATCAGCTAGGTAATCGATCTAGATGACATTATATAGCATAGAGTACTATAATTATATAATTAATATATATTATTATTATAATATATAATATATATATATTACTTAGAGTAGAGCTTAGAGGTGAATTATAAAATTTAGTCGCAGTGTGGAAAGATTCTTAATGAATAAATGTAAGATTTAAAGATATAGGATGAATTAAAAGTTACATATGATATATTACTCCGATATTATATATTACAAACCTACTGATATAAGGTAACACCATAATTATTGATACTATTAGAATAAGTATAAAGATAAAGTATCGTCTTAATGGCATGCGGCAGCAACGATATATAATATATAATATATAATATTGTTAGTAGACGACTATGAAAAGTAAAAGCTATATGACATTATAACTATAGTAATAAGCAAATTAGTTGGAAAGGGTAATATCAGGAAACCCACATAATATGTATACTAAGAGGAAGCTTTGGAGAGCTCAGTGACGCTAGTATTGAATTATATATATATATATACTACCTAGTACATTTTTCAAATGTATCATTTATTGGATATATATATATTATATATTATATATTATTATTATGTGTTATATAATTATGATATAATGTATCACATATAATACTCACGCCTAATCCTCCCTAATACGCTAAGTTCCCGTATTATATATCCTCCCAGATGGATTAACCTTCGTAAAAAAGGGCCTAGAGGCGGAAAACCAGAAATTCGAGCGGGGTTTAAATAAGAAGATATAATCGCGACACAGGTCCTGAACTCAAAGAAATTGAACGCCGAAAGCGACTCAAAGCGAATAACTGCAGTGAGACAATACAGGAATCGAGACCCAGATCAGAAAATGAAAGTTACCTGCTTATGGTGAACCTAGAGATGATGTGAAAGGAGTGATAGACAGGAAAGGTGTATAGTTCTTAGAGGATATATAAGATAGAATAGAAAACTGAAATGTGAGGAAGGCTAGTTGTATTCCGATTTTACCTATGAGGTGGGCGGTATTAGCTATTAAACAGATAGAAGCGAGATGCAAGCTAGGCAGCGGGCGGTTCTCTTACTTTTAGAGGAATCAAGTGTCGGATCATATGATGGATAGGCTATAAGGAAGCAGGTGCCTGCATCCAGTCTCAACTAGCCTCTTGAGGGAGGAAAATGACCGATCGTTGAGCTACGTTTGAAGGAAGGTTCCATCGATAACCTATAGTTTTTAAGGAGGGTAATTGAACGAGGGCGGGTTCAGCACCGAAGCACATTGTTCCTCAAAACTCGGGGAGATGCCATCCGGCACCCGCTTCCTAACGTCATCAGATCTTAGGAGCACGATGTAACGACTCAAATGTTAATCACAGTTAAAATTCGGAACTGAGAGGAGAGGGAGAAGGAGAGAAGGGGAGAATGCCAGAATCGTCAGGTTTTGAGTTAGGGGAAAAAATAGTGAGGCCGAAGAGATTGGCGCTTTTCAGTTGAGAGATTAGGCAACCAGAGCCATCCAAGATCGAAATAAGGGGGCAAAATGAATTTATCAGAAATTCGGTAGAGCATGGTTTTTGGCAAGAGGCCAGAAAGATTTGTTAGTTGGAGATCCAAGGAGGTTGGCGCACTTTCGTTTGTGAAAGCCCGCTTTGCTCGTCGAAGATGCCCCCTTGCAACGATTTCGAGCTTGAGTGTTGAAGAATTAGAGTTCTTTAACTGAAACTCTAGAACCGTGAATTTTTCCACTTCCCGATACGCGTGTCTCTAGCCTTGATGATGGCCAGAGAAACATTAAGACAGCGCATAGAAACTCGATAATTGATATTAACTCGGTGGGAGAGAAAAGATTTTAGGTCATCGAAGAAAGAATGAAACATGATAGATATCCCGAGCTCACGATTACAGCTCCCACCGATAGTAGCAGAAGCCGAGAAGCGTCAATCAGAGTTTTCAAAGTGCAGTATTCTATTCCAAATAATATAGTAGCGTTAGTAATCGAGCGAAGCAGGGCCTTCGCAAGTCAGAACGAAGCAGATTAGTTTCGAACAAGTCGTCCAGAAGGGAAAAGAAACGGCACGTTTAAAGTAGGCCCTCTCAGCGTTATGAAGCCTGTATGGCAGTGAGAAAGTATTGAAATTAAGACTCGATTTACTAAGGTTGTGCGTCAGACTATTATTCCAATCAGGTAGCGAACTATCGGTACTTGCTTCTTTGTATTTATAGACGAGACGGACTAGTGGTTTGAGCATAACTAGGTCAAGGCCATCGTTTCCCTAGATTGGTCTTTGGCATTTAAAGGTAGTTGTGTGATAGACATAAACTCGTCGTGTACAACCTTACATCTATCGCAATAAGTCATCCTATGGGCGTGGAAATATGTTGACAGATCTCTAGTGGCTCTGTCTCTTGCCCACAGGGCTTCAGAGCTAGTTGCGTGTCTTACTATTGTATGCCCATATATACTTATGTGATCTTTAGGCCCATCTCGATCTATCGGACTCTTAGATGCCAAAGTTTTCTTAAGTTTGCAGATGATACCAAGTTTGGCCACCTCAATTTTCAGGAAAATCGTGAGGATGTATAAAGCATTCCAAAATGATCTCTTGATAAACTTCTCTGTCGCTACCTTGGGCAGCATAATTACAGTGCCAATTGAACTTTATCAGTAAACAATTGATCAAGCCTGGTTCTTCACCTAGGCTATTTCTCAAATCAATCAATGCCTCACTCTTCTAGTTTCTAATCTTGTCATTCGCATCTCTGATCATTCTGGGGGGGTATCTTAGCATATTGAATACCTTCGTCTCTTTGCGTACCTAGAACATATAGACTTACGTTCTTCTTGTATATTTCAGAGAGAGAGTTCAACCTCTCTTCTTCTCATCCATCTTCTTCTTTTGTTTGTTCAGCAAAATTAAAGCCTTAATCTGATGCTGTTTGGTCATAAATTAAATCGCATGTTGCTTTACAAGCAGCAAAAGAGTAATAAGTAACTGTTACATAAGCTATGGTATACGCCCAATCAATAGGTTATTCTGACAAGTTTGGCGCCGCCTTATTTAATAGAAAGACTCTTAGATATGTTACGTGAGAGAGTGGCAAACAGTAGAGCAACAAGGATGATATCTTCTGGCTTTGATGGTAAGAGCTATGAGGAGAGGCTTGAAACGGAGTGAGTTAGGAATGTTTTCCGTAGAAAGGCGATCTTTCTCAGTGACGGGAACATGATAACAATCTCTAACAAAATTTTTCCATTTCTATTGATAAACTGGGGACCAATAATAAATTCTTTCCATAATTTAGGCGATAGATGTTTGAGACCAGTGGCTGCTCGATAACAAGAAAATTTAAGAAGAAGAAGAAGCCATCTTGATATAGAAAGCATTCTTTCAGCAAAAAACGAGCGTTAAATTTTTGGTATCATTGGTTGGCTCACATGAGGTAGTCGGTCGTGGTGCGAGCTGAAACGTGGGTCTCGTATCTCTCTCTCATCACTTATCGACATAGTGGAGTAATATCTATATTAATATATGTATACTATCTATATCTATATCTATTACTATATATATATATTTATATATAATCTATTAATCTATATATATATACTTCTTACCAGAATTTAGTTTCATTACTATATATTACTATATATATTATCTATATATATTTCACTATATATTACTTATATGATCTTTATATACTCTTCTTACTATATCTTATCTATCTCGCTTAATACTTCTATATCTCTTATCTTCATATTAACTACACTTCTATTTACTTATATTCCTATTCCTTTATATATTCTATATATATCTATTCTTCTATAATTTTCATATAAAAAAAAATATATACTATACATTACTATATCTATATATAATCTCTAATATATTATATATATACTATATAAAAGCAAGTCAAATTTACTCATATTACTTACTTTATATCTATACCTATTCTCTTATATACTTATATATACTTACTATCATACCTATCTTTCTTATTATTATTATCATTATTACTATATCATTATTCTTCTTATCTTTACTCTTCTCTCTCTATCTATTCTATTAACTCTATATTATTACCTCTATATTCTGCCAGGGTAAGTTAGTATTTTTTCTGGCAGTTCTAATCTACTATATATATATCTTCTCATTGTTATTCATTTGGTTTCCCTTTGCTTCTGTTATAAAAATCCTCATAGTTAATATGACTTTGAATCCTATATATTATTATATATATTTAAGTGTCCGAAATAGGACCGGGACTGTAGCGATAGATGAATTTGCAATATAGCGATGCGATATCGGCCATGATATAATATATATATATATTAGATATCTATATTATATATATATATTTATATATTTATATTTTATATCATTATTATATATATATCATATATATTATATATATATATACTATTATGAATAGTATATTTATATATATTATATATTATATATTATATATCCTTATATATATAACTACTTACTGTATAAAATTTCTGATACTTCTATAACTTACTATTTTACTATTACACTCATCATCTCTCTTCTCTTCAACATTTTGTAGTCATGGACTCTGCTAGAGCGTCAGATCGATGATGCCTTTCAAGTCAAACAATATTAGAATTTCTTTCTCTTCATACTCATCATCATCGCTTTCAATCTCATCTTGATCTCTTATCCTTCCTCTCTCTCTTACTACTCTCTTCGCATCTAATCATTCTTCTCTCTATCATCGTCTTCTTACTCTTCTCTCTGTATTCCTCTACTCTCTATCTCATTCTTACTCTCATTCTTCTCTCCTAGACTGACACTCTTATATATCTTAAAGGGAGCTGAGCATGTGAATAATATCGACCCAGTATGATGATTAGCATTCTACATATCAATGGGCGAACATACGTTCCATTAATTACGGAGCAAGCAAACTTGAGGTTGAGGTGTGGAAATTATGAAATATTCTCATCTGAACACTCCTCTCAAATAACTTCTATATAAAGTACTATATTGATTTGTAAATATGCTGTGGAATGTAATCAGTTCACAGAAAGGATAGCGACTCGATAAGAATAATATTAATAAAACCATCACCTTGGTTATTGAGTTTGTATGTGGATAGATATAGTTGTGAAATAGATATATATAGATAAGCATAAAATCTGTTAGTTTTGTGAATATTGAAAGCATACCATGTTATTACTTTATTACACACGAAGATAGAATAACGTATAATTAGCAAAGATCTCCAGATGAAGTGGAGCTAGCTGTAGCTGCTTTATAGATCATATTCCTTGTAGCGATGACAACGTATATATATTGCCTCTTTCATGTTGTAGTTTTGTTCTCAATAGGAGATGGTGACACTGTTATAATTTATAAGGTGATAGGATGAAAAGAAATATATGTGTAAATTTATAAAATATAGGTATTATTTTGGAGTGGCATAGTTGATGATGATTGTGATGGTAGAGATGGATTATGGCTGAATATTATTTAATAACCCTCCTTGAATATTCTCACCCCCAGGATTGGTGTGACATTTGAAATATAATACATATATTAGGGTTATTATGGATGTCATCAGTGCATATAGAGTGGATAAAAGGCACGTATTAATAGATATATAGATGTTTAGAGTCATATTAATAATAAAGGTTATGATAATAAGAGTTATGCGGTATAGTGACCCGAACCTAGAGTGAAAACACACCATAAATGATTTTAAATGGTAATGTATTCGATAAGGTATTTTCTATAGCAATGATCATTAGAGCCAAAGTACCACGGCCATCATAAGGTAATTAAATTTATAAATTAATTTGAAGATTCTCTTTACTATCTTAACCTTTAGCACTTGCTTCTAGAGCACCTCTTTGAGGCTATCTACATGCTATAAACATAAATAATATTGATAATAAAATTTTAACAACGTTCTATATATATATATGATGACAGAAAAAACAATGGAAGCATCATTTTTTTATATATAGGGGTTGGAAAAACATGTTTAAAAAAACAAAAAAAAAAACCATTGTTTTTTTTGTTGTTTTACTTTTCAGATATTGGGTTTTTAAACAACAAATAAACCAATGGTTTAAAATGTGATGTGCTTTTTTTTGTACAAATTTTGCTGCGCTGTTTTGATTTTTTGAATGTAGTTTTTAATGTGCGTCTCTAATTGAAAATTTAGATTAGTAAATGAGGCTCTAAACTCAACTATTCAGTAATGAGCCTTTAGTATTTCACATTCGCCTAAAATAAATCTTCTAGACACTCCTTAAAGATATGTGTTCTTTATAGATATTCTGTTGAATATATTCATGATTATACTCTAGCATGTGACTCATTCTCAACGGTTACATCTCGGATTGATTTTATAAGAAGTTTTTTTATCTCTTCTATACTTTAGGTGCTTTCTATCAATATAATACTCTATTAAGTAAGTAAATGGCAACTACCGAGACGAAGAAACCTTGTCTAAATATGATCAAGAACATTGTTGTATTAAACTCCCATCGCTGAAAGTAATTAGTGAATACTGTTTTACATCTATTCTGTTAAACCGCAAAAAAAAGAAATGATATAAAAAATACAGAAAGGAAAAAAGAAAAAAAGAGCATGAAAGTGGACTTATAAATAAAAAATGCCTATAATATCAAAAATTTTACATACACTAGTTGATAGACCAATTAATGCACTTTTCAAAATTTTTAATTGTCTGTCTTTACCTTTATATTATGATAAATGTTATCAGCAAATATTGAAAGAAGCTGCCAAACTATTTATAATATAAGGAACTATAATTCTTTTTATCAAGTCTACATAGGTATATGAAAATTTTCTATATAATTTTCATAAGTCATATTTAACTGATATTATAGAGAACAATATATACAGTATATATGTGAAAGTAGGCTTTAATATAGAACAAATGATAGGTACTTATTACTTATTAAAGAAAATGATAAACATGCCCTTCCATTGCCTTTTTATTGGGCTTGGTAGATTTTAGTGATAATAGGAAATCTGAAAATTGAATTAATATATTTTCTTTAAATCTCGTTACTTTTTTACATAATAATTATAATTAACATCTATGTGACTGATTTATGATATTCAGGAAATCTTTTATCTGCGTAGATCTTATATTAGAATGTACTATGACTAATATTATCTTCATCTTTTATTGTTCTTCTCATTTTAAATAGTTACCTTTGGATGTGTTTCTATTTCATCTAAGATGTAGTGGATGAATAAGAATGTTTATAATGTACAGCGTTATTAAGGATAACATAATGATAAAACTTTGTTATTCTGTATATAATACTTTCTATACGGTATATAAGCTTTGTAATGAGAAGTAGTAGTATTCCCAATTTCTCTCTTAATTTAACCGTGTATGGGATAGTCTCTTTCAAATCTACTATAAAGCTATTTTCAAGTAGCATCACTAAGATAATTGATGTATTCTTTGCTATCTAAGATAGGAAGCTTTATGAGGTGTTGGTGTATAAATTCTCTGAATATTTTATACTTACATCTAAATGATAATATGTTAGTTATATATGTCTTGCTGGTCATATACTAGTTCCAAAGAGTAGGGAGTATAAGCTCAGCATATATGTGAAGTAAAAATAATTATTATTTACCTCGTATGACAGGGTGGGAACCTATTTCTAGGATTGCTCATATCCAAACCTATTATAGGTGCCTCCTGGGTGATGAATATATGAGAGAGAGAGAAGCGTAGGTCAGAGGCATGCACGAGGCGACTGATCAGCAGGAGTAACGAGAGGACGACTGTCTCGGGAGTGAGAAGTGGAAGAGAAGGAGAGAGTGCACGACAGCGATTTAATATTGATTGAGAAGTAGCAATTTCAGAAGGAAGTAAGTTCATTAATGGTGCGGGTTCAGTGATAGTTAAATACATTAATTAATTTCCGAGGCGAATTATGGTTTTCCATGGTATATTAAATAAATGGGACTGTCAGCCGCTATGAGGTTTGTGCCAGGGAGGGCCCGCGCAAGAGAGAGACAGGCAGACAGGAGTCTCGAGTATAATAATGATGAGATGGATGTCAGATAGAGAACGAGCAAGGGAAAAATGATCCCAACCCTAGGTAGATACGAGTCATGATGACGTGAATCGACAGAATGGTTGAAATGAGGAGGTTCACACCTTTTTCAGCAACAGATGACCACTCGTCTGCCCCTGCGCACAAGTAAGAGAGAGTGGTACTTGCAGATGTGCATTACCTCTCTTGGCAAAAAAGAAAAAAAAAAATATATTTACATAGAAACTGCAGTCGAAGAGAATGGATTAAAAAAAAAAATTTAATATTATGAGAAAGAAATGCAGGAGGAAAGAGGAGATGATGATCCGATAACGTGAAATTAGCCTGCTCAAATAGTGAACCTAAAATGCAATGCAATAACTACATCTAGATTTGTACTGATGCTTAGAGCAGAGCTGAAAGGAAACTATTTCACTTACTCATAGCGTGTTCTCTGAATCTATTTTCGATCAATCGTTATTCACGCTAATGGTGTCGCAATGACATGTTAGCGTCTCGAGAATGATTCGCAAAAGAAATCCATTTTTCAATAAATTATCGCATTTTTAGTATGAGGTTTGTGACATATGCTCATGTATTTATATAATATTCAGGTAACTATTTACTCTCATCCTAATTTTCTTTATCATCCGCGTTTCAGATTCCGTGTACCAAGTCACCCATAGACTAGGTGCATCGTATACTCGCCTGACCAAAGACTGAGCGTCATATACGGATAGTAACTTTATGGATGCTCGGAGAGGCATAGTATGCATCTTAAATTTATACAAAGTAAGAGCAGAAGAAATTACTTAGATGCTCTACAGTTCAATAACGACATTTTCTAACTAAATCTCCGTCTGCTCACTTACCCCTTTGATATCATCCTCGTGGCTTAGCCATGTATGTGAGACTATCCCAGTCAGAAAAATCAACCCTAGAGGGCTTTCACAGGACTGCGTGATGACCTCAATAGTGACTGTTGTCAAATGATGTTATGGTGTCTAGGTGCCCTGGCCCAGGTGGGGTATTAAAACCAATACTCCTACTGTACAAAACCCACATTCACTCCTATTTAGTTTGTAAGCTTCTGTTACTCACCGCTGGGCCTCGCCTTCTATGTGCCTCATCTCGAGGTTTAATCTCTCTTTATTCTCTTATCTCTCTTGCTTCCACTTCTTGTCTTGTCTGTGTGATAGGCCTAGTGCTAGGATAATTCACGTGTTCCTACTCTACTCTGCCTTCATCTTACTATTCACCTCTGCTTAACCTCAAATACCATCTAATAATCAATTCTCAAATCTTGTCTCCACTATACAATGTGGATCTCGCCATCTATCCAATTTTGTCATTTCATTTAAATGCTCCTTAGTCGGAAATCATTCCATATTTCTTGTCACACCACCAATATCTTCTCATTATATGCATTTCTATCCTCAGTTTTATCAATTCTTCCTCAACAGCGGTGTGCCACTCCCCTAGATTCTCGGCATGGTTTTTAGAAAATGGTCCATACGCGCTCGAACAACTAAGAAATCTGAATACCAGTCAGATTTTGATAGTGTGAGTCTCTGTTATAATTTGGCTTTAAATACCGACCTATAGTACTCTTCATTCTTAGCTATACATGAACCAGGATAACAACATGTTTCTTTAAGAAGCTACATACGAACCACTTTCAGAACATATTCCACTTTTTTGTGTTCTTATACTACTCCTCTTGTGATTTTTAATTAGTGAACAGTACATATATATCCCCTCGCCCTCATCTAATTCATGTTGGTGAATCTTCTTTATCGTCTTTGCGATCTTTTCAGTCACCTATTCGTATACTATTAAGTTTGCAGGATAATATATATTTTAAATATCTCAACGTTGGTGCTCGATGTCTTAGACACTCACGATCATACATAAATTATCTCCAATCATGTACGACGGTTACCTCAGCTTCGTAAAATTGTGCAAGCTCCTCTATTTAGGATCTCACTTCTCAAGGTATTACATATATCCATTTCTTAATCCATGCCATTATACAAATATACTCTCCTTCCTTTCTCTTCGCCTATATATCATACGGCACTCCATCCTCCCAAGATCATCTCTTCTTCAGAATATACACGTAACTCTCAGATAGTCACGAAAATCTGTACGGACGAAAGTGGTAGCAACGGAGTAGGCTGGTGGGTCGGTGCTGCGCTCGCAGCCTCGGTCCAATCATAAATCTTACTAATCCCATCTGGTTCTCTCACAAGCACACAATTTCTTGTGTTTTAATATGCGCCATACATTTACGCTATTGGTACTTTCTGCAATACGAGAGCATAGTAAACACCATCTCTCCTGTCCTCATCGTGATCGGGTGATTATATCGTAAGTTCTCAGAATTGTTTTGACTCACGAATTTATCTTTACGCACAGCCTTCAACAATTATCATACAGTGTCTTCTTGCCTCATTGCGACACAGCCGGACCGTGCGCTCGGACCTGGCCGGCATAGAGGCGTCCGCTAAGGCTGTGTTCATAAGCTCGGCCATCGCCGTGAGGCACTGTCGCATAAGAACTCTAAATTAACACATTCTATTCTTCTTGATCTCTATACTATTTTCTACATTTTGCCGTGAAATTATTGTTTTCATAATTGTCGACTCAAAGTTGATGCCCGAGCGACATCCTCTACTCGTTCTACTTTATTAGAAAAGGGCGCCGTTACTCGCGTGTCTAGTGACGCACTGCGCGCGGATCCGTTGCGCAGCTCTCTCGGCTGCCTCGGTTACCGGAGCCTCGAAAAGTAATAATTCTGTCTTCTATTATTATATTAATTTATAATTATAGATTTTTAAGATTCTGTGTGTTTATATAAAGTGTATCTCGCCAAAGTTCGAAGTTGATGACCACATATGTTCTCTTAAATTAGAATACATAGGTGGTTGAAGCGAGTCGGAGCTGGACGAGCCAGAGTTTATTTGTGTTTTTTGTCAGAGTATGACGAGGGTGAGTCAAAGACCAAAGTTATAATACTTTGTTTTCAAAAATAAAAAAGTAAATATAGTTATATTTCTGTATGATGGAATACTAGACATACTTACTCTAGCTATGTGTGATACATCAGTTAATATGATATATAATCTAATTTTTTTGAACTGTGAAATGGGAGAAATGGTATCTAATCTTAAGGTTGAGCTTTGATTATTGCCTCTGGTGATACGTCGGAGTCACCGCGGGAATTCTTAGACTGGTTTTCAAGATCGGGAAACATGTTTTTTCGTTTATCTAGCAGCCCCTTAACACGCGTGGGGCCAGTGATATATATCTTGTGAATATATTTATATATATATTTATCATTATTATATTTTTTTTTTCTAGATATAATAATTGAGATTTTTTTTTATTCAGATTGAAATAGTTACTTCTACAAGTTGAGAGTATCCCTCTGAACTTATTTTTTGAAGAGATGAGAGACTCGACAGCGGTAGCCGTGACCAGGTGAAGGCGTGAGCCGGGACTGTAACGCGTGCGAGTGATGTTTAAGATTTAAATTTATTTTTTTTTATTATTAGTGTAATTATTCTGACTCTATAGTTAAATAAAATTATTTTTATTTAACTTGCCTGCAAAGTCGGGGCTGAGCTATTCTGAAATGTTAAACGAAGTCGGAGCAAGAGTCAGGAGTCAGATAGCCTGGTATGGCGAGCCGGAGCCGGAGTCGGAGCCCGATCCAGAGCCTGAATGAATATCTGTGAAAATATAAAATTTTCTCCATAAGAACTATTTTTTTGCAGATGATCAGTATTATCATAACTAAGTTTTGTAGATGTATAATCAATTTTATGATAAAGGATAGCATTAGAGCCTCGGTAGCCGAGAGCCTAGAGCGTGAATAGGTATAAAGTATAATTATTTGTTAATAGAATTATTGTATTTTTGCAGTAGTTTAATTAATGTTACTTTCTGATAAAGTCGGAGACTGTACTACTTTCTTATATTGTGGAAACTCTGAGTTACGAGTAGCTTATGGTATAATAGTCTCGTGAGCCTCGTGAGCTGGTGCTAGTAGCGGATGCTGTCATAAAGTGAAACTATTTTTTATTTTTGCATTGTGAAATGATTAAATTCTTTAATAAGTTTGAAATATTTTAGACTAAATTTTTATATTATGAAAAGGATCTGAGTAATGCTTGACCGGAATATCTCGGAAGTACCGACAGGGAAGGTTGAGAGATGTGCGCTGTTAAGGTTGTGGCCAAATTTTGCTGCCAACCCCAAGTGAAACAGAAATTTTTTAAGATATTTTTATTGCGAGTAATAATATATACTTATTTTTACGCAAAGTCTCTCTCTCGTTTGCGCTATAGATCGCATAACTAATTTGTACATAGATGTACGTGGGATCTGTGCTAATGGAATCTGCGTGACGAGAATGCAAGTAGATGTTCCTCAGGTAGAGTACCTGCGCGTGAAGCACTGTTCAGATGGAATGCTCGTGGTGCCGGTATAATAGACGGAAAAATAGGATGCTGCGCGATGCGCTCATTATGATTCGTGGCTTAAGGAACGATAATGTTGATTGCGAAAACTTCTATGCTGCGGCTTGTGATTAGCGTTAAATCATGTTTTTTGGGTGCAGGTGAGTGTAGCCAGTCGAAGCGATAAGTATCTTATATTAATTGTCCTTGGAAATAGAAATAAAATTATAAATATCAACAACCTTCATTCCTTCAGTTTATGGCTCTTCTAGGTAGTTACCGCTGATGCTTGATAGTATTCACTTTTTTATTTCGGATTTATATCAAGTGGTGAGAACATAATAGATAAGATTATCTCGAGCTATACAAACAGGACTAGACAAAGTCATAGAGTGTGTGCGTTTTAAATGATTTCTCGAGAGGCATGTTATATTACCTTATAGTGGAGAAGAATATCTTTCGTAAGTTTGTTTCAGAATATGAATATTATATGCTTTGAAGTGTGTGTGTGCGTCAGAAATATTGTATTTTATGAAATGGTACTTCCGTGCATTCTTATTTTTTTATTAAGAACAATTAAATGTAAAAGTCACATTTTTAATGGATTTTTTGATATATCTTTATCTATTGTTTTTTAAATTTCTGATTTTGTCGAAATAACTGAAAACTGGGGTGGGTACACGAGAGATGTCTCGACTTAATTTTCAAATAAGACGCGTTAAAACGATTTAGCTGGAAACAGTAATGATAGGAAACTACCTCAGAAGTCCGGCCGTACTGAAGCAGTATCAGAATATTCTTCTCTATTGAAGAAAATTACCACGATGTTATAAATGTAATCAGTAATAAAAAACATTGATGTTTTAAATGATGTGAGAGCTCTCGCCTATCTCCACCTCAGCTGGAAAGTCCTCGCCATAGGTACCTTGGCACTTCCGTACTATACATGTGTAAGACGAAATAAACAGAGAGAAAGCAGTAAGATATGTGAGCTATATTCTCGCTTCCTCATGACTCAGCTGAACATAGTTTCTTATTTCCACACGACTATTTGAAGAAGAGAGATAGTTAATTAACCTCATCCAAGCTCAGTGATCCTCCTTATATCAATCGGTTTACATATTAATACAAATCGTCTCCTGGCATGTGGAGTCAAATTCGAAATTTATTCTATCATAGGTGAGTTGTTTTAATCTAACATTTTTTATTCATTAACACGTATTAGACTAGTTCACCATTTCTTATCTAATTAAATCTCAAGTATACATTAGTCTAAATACAACACTTGCTTTATGTATTATGGCTACATTATTTCTTAGCACATATGGATAAAATTAAAAATAATAAAAATATATAATGTATATGGATGATAATTATCATAACTTACTGCCTGACCCATGTGAACCCCTATGAAATTTATTAATGTTATTGATATGACTTTCTCTGAATGTATATCTTCATTCGATTTAGATAAACCTTGGGTTGAATTCATGAGTATAAGACAATGCGTTAATAATAGTAAATCCCAATAATAATTGTAGATATTTACAGAATATATATTATATATGCTAATGATATGGTTTTTTGGGTTCTTGGATCTCTCTTGCTCCATTTTATGTGTGATATTATTCAAATATCGCACTCGTTGAATTAAATATGTTTATTTAAATTTTGATATGTTTTGTTTATATATATAAGTTTTGTTAAGCGGATTTATACGACTAAAATAATCACTTAGAGTTGACTTAACAATATATATTATTGAAATCTAAAGATAATATATCACAATTTTTTCCCAAGGATACTATATATTGGGATATAGATTTACTAAAAAAAGAAAGGGACACATACACGCTTTAATTTATATATACACTCAAATAATTTCATTTTTAGACACTCAATTTTATATTTATTACTTAATTAATTACTCATAAAATATTACCTATACACAGTAATTCCTGCTCTATATCATAATTAATACTTACACATAAATATAGTAATTAACACACGTATTTCTAGATAAATATATAATAATAATAATCTACCTCATATATCCTATAACTATAAGGAATATCTCAAGTATTCAATATATACCTTATATTATGAAATGACACTCACCAACCGTAGTGACTCGGTCTCTTATTTACAACCTCTTCCTTTAGCACACAAATCGTACAACAAACATGGTAATATAAGTATTAATTTACGGATCCAATAGTACATGTGGGAATATTAGAAATGAAACTAGATTGAAAAATAATCAAAACTAAGCTCTTTTATCTCATCAGG
>JABUQX010043525.1:70000-77500 GCA_015478945.1 Trachelipus rathkii | reverse complement strand
TATAGTCCATATATATATATATATATATATGGACATTTATAAGAGGTTGACTCCGTTAATATTAGGGTAGGTTAATTTAGGTTAGGTTTGGTTAGGTTAGGTCAGGTTAGGTTATGTTCGGTTAGGTTAGGTTAGATTAGGTTAGGTTACCCTAAATTGTAATGTATTTACCCTAAAATTATTGAAATAACGATACATTTTTTATTGATTTTCGTTCCTGGAGTCAAACTCTTATAAATACCATATATATATATATATATATATATATATATATATATATATACTATATATATATATATATATATATATATATATTATATATATATATATATATATATATATATATATATATATATATATATATATATATATATATATATATATATATATATATATATAATTATTGACAAATCTGTGTGTTTGCCCATGTGTAAGTATCCATTTTTAAATGCACAAAGCATCCCTTTATGCAATTTTTAAGCTTACATTTTTGTTTATTTTTTCTTCTAGAACTATTTTACAAATATTTTTCCAGTCTAAAGGGACTTCCAGTTTCTAAGCCATGTCTCCACACAGTGCTTTAAATCCTGGTTATGCAAAGAAAACTAATGGGTCACTATCTTTAACAACCATTATAATCAATTGCATTTTTTTAATTTTTCACTTAACATAGACAGAACAAGTTTATGGCAACTGAAAAAGTTTCCACTTTAGTCTGAGTTTTTGAAATTAAAGGTTTCTCCTGATTACCTTTAGCTTCACCTTTCTTTTTTAACAATTGCAGCAATGTCTGGATGATAGCGTTTTAAATGTCGCATTAATTTAAAGGATCCAATAGATGTATTGTGACCCCATGAGTAACTGGTAGACTCTTTTGTGCATGATAGAACTAACTGTTTCCCATCAACTGTGTTAACTATTTCATATTGACAAATGAAAGTATTTTTATCTTCAGAGTGAGTAATATATTCAAGTACATGAGGTGTTTTCGATTTTGGTTTAGTTGACATGATTTTTCTAAGGATATTAAACTTAATTAATTAAAGTTTTCGCTAGAACCTACCTGACCTTTTTTGACCTTTACCATTCCGCTCGTGCTGACCACCTGACCCGCGATGAGCACAATCGCTAATCAGGTGGATTTTTTTTACTCAGCTACCTTCATGGGTGTTTATTTTAATAACCTTGTTGACTTGCGTCCGCCATTTTGTTTTATAAAGCGTCTTGTTAATCTTCGTCGGGATGAATCGCAAATTCATCGTCGCGTTTAATCGTCGCAGTCATCGTCGTTGTCGCGTTTAATCGTCGCGTTTTTTAACAAGTTCCGCAGTCGCACCCACAGGTGCGAATCGCAAGCCAGCCGCGTTTCTGCCGCCGCGTTCCCGCCCGGCGCGTTTCCCATCCCACCTGAACCGTAGGTTCACATCCGCCCGCCTTATGTCCCAGCCCGCCAGTCCCGCCACCCATCTGCACACACACACACACACCATCCCTTCCATCTGTGCTTAAACTTCCTTACCAGCTCAAGCCTTAACGTCTTTATATGGTCGAGTTCACCATCGGTCATAAATCAAAATAGAACTCGACCTTTTACCTCTTAGGCAAAACCCTGACCTTTTTAACCACCCGTCCAACGCTACGAATTAGGAGAATATAAATTTAATTTCCAGGTTTATAAAAGCAAGTCCGAGGCTTCCATAATCATAATAATAATTATAATAATAATAATAATAATACACACACACACACACAATAATAATAATAATTTATATATATATATATTATAAGATATATACATATATATATATATATATATATATATATATATATATATATATATATATATATATATATATATATATATATGAGAGAGAGAGAGAGAGAGAGAGAGAGAGAGAGAGAGAGAGAGAGAGAGAGAGAGAGAGAGAGAGAGAGAGAGAGAGAGAGAGAGAGAGAGAGAGAGAGTACCACGTGGTTGATCCAGCTATCACGTAGTTAATGCATTTACACTTTAGACGTGTTTGAGACATTGAAATTTTTTACTTGAATCATTTTTATTTGAATTTTAATTATTTGAATTAATTAATTATTTGCGTATTTTTATTATTTTATTTTATTTTTTGTTATAACATCTCTCATCCTGAGAATCGCCACGTGAAACGAAATCTTTGAATTCGAACCGTAAAAGCACGTGCAAGACCATGCTGTCGTTGTTTATTCATTTTTATTTCCAAAATTTTATCCATTTTATTTGAATTATTTTATTCTTTTATATTTGACTTTATTTATTTTTATTTATTTATAATTTTTTTGTTTTTAAATTTTTATTTGCGCAATTTAGTGTTTTCAGAAATGTCAACTTTTTCTTTTCACGCTGAATAAAATATTAATGTGTCGCAAGACCTTATATATATATATATATATATATATATATATATATATATATATATATATATATTTATATATATAATATATATATATATATATATATATATATATATATATATATATATATATAAAGAGAGAGAGAGAGAGAGAGAGAGAGAGAGAGAGAGAGAGAGAGAGAGAGAGAGAGAGAGAGGCAGTATATATATATATATATATTAACCTTGTTTGACCTTGCCGGATACCCTATACCAAGCCTACACCTAGCCTACATCTGTACCTAACCTGACCTAACCTTAACCCAAACCTAACCTAACCTTAACCTAATCCCAAACCTAATCCTAACCTAGCCTAACCTAACCTAACCTAACCTAACCTAACCTATCCTAACCTAACCTAACCTACACCTAGCCTACACCTATCCTACACCTGCACCTAGGCTCCACCCCGCCTTGAGCTCATCCAGGTAACTGATGCCTAGCCTTTGGTAGGTATCTATGCTAACATGAGGTCATGTAGGTACCTGACCTGTATGGATTTATCTCTAACTTATTTGCTGGCTCACACGCGCTGGCCATTGGCACACACACACACACACACACAATATTTATATATATTACTTACACTACACCCCATTAATATTGCGCTGGTGCCATCTTTGCCAATTTCGCACTACTCACTCACGGCCCGGCAACACACTGGCCGGCAACACGGCGGCGTTCTGAACTGCGACATTGTTGCATCACATTATCAACACACCACTCCTACACTTTCATACACACATACTCACTATGACATCTTTACACTCACCATAATACTTGCACCCTTACATTTCACTTATACACACGTATAAACACACGACCACAGCCCTTTGGTCTTCCAGGGGTCAATTTTAGCCCACCCTAATTTTCATACCTAAACATTTTTATTAAAAACATTTTCGCAAACCTAAACTGTAACTCATTACAGACATCTTTTATATTTTTTTCTTAATACTTTTTAATTTATAAATTTTTAAAAAATTGTATGTAAGAAGAAAAAACCAGAGTGCCTGATATATAAACATTTTATTTTACTACAACTGTACGAAATTTTATTAAAAACATATACTTTACAGACCTTAAAGCAGTAAAACAGAAAGTTAAAGCAGTAAAGCAGTAAAACAAACGATACTAATCCCTTAGGTGTTAGGTAACACCTCTATTGTTTTACTGTTTTACTGCTTTAACTCATGTTTTACTGCTTTAACTCATGTTTTACTGCTTTAGCTTATATGTTTTACTGCTTTAACTCACATATTTATTAACATTACATACCTTAAAGCAGTAAATCAGTAAATCAATAGAGGAAGAGGGGGATTAGTATGCTTTTGTTTTACTGCTTTACTGCTTTAACTTTCTGTTTTACTGCTTTAACTTATATGTTTTACTGCTTTAACTCACATATTTATTAACATTACATACCTGAAAGCTGTAAATCAGTAAATCAATAGAGGTGTTACCTAACACCTAAGGGATTAGTATGCTTTTGTTTTACTGCTTTACTGCTTTAACTCATGTTTTACTGCTTTAGCTTATATGTTTTACTGCTTTAACTCACATATTCATTAACATTACATACCTTAAAGCAGTAAATCAGTAAATCAATAGAGGTGTGACCTAACACCAAGGGGGGGATTAGTATGCTTTTGTTTTACTGCTTTACTGCTTTAACTCATGTTTTACTGCTTTAACTTTCTGCTTTACTGCTTTAACTCATGTTTTACTGCTTTAACTTTCTGCTTTACTGCTTTAACTTTCTGCTTTACTGCTTTAACTTTCTGCTTTACTGTTTTAACTTTCTGCTTTACTGTTTTAACTCATATATTTTATTAACATTATGTTTTTTATTTTGTTTTAATACTTTTTATTTATTTTTATTATTATTTTTATTTATTTTTATTATTATTTTTATTATTTTATTATTTTTTTTATTATACTTTAGTGTTATTTACTTCATGCCTATTGTTATTATTATTTAGAACACCCACACACACACACACACACACACACACACACAAACACACACGTACACTTACACATATACACACATTCACTATGACACTTATACACACATTCACTATGACACTTACATTTACCCATAGACACTTACATTTACACTTACACACACACACACACACAGATTTAATTCCTATTCACTCACACACAGATTTACTTACACACGCAGATTTACTTACACACATGACGTATAATTTATTAAAACATTTTGTTTTAATTAAGCACGTACATTTATATTACTCATTCAAATACAACTAAAATTATTTCAAAGTTTCTTAAAACTTCTATAATAAATCAAACATTATCTTTGAACAAAGAATTTATTATTAACTGTTAATACTTTTTGTTTATAAATTTTATAACTATCAAGTTTTAAAATAACTTTTACTAAAATTTTATGAAATTTTATTAAAAACATATATTTTACTACCTTAAAGTACAAATCAGTAAATCAGCACTTCAGCCCCCAGCACTCCCCTACATCAAGCTATGCCAATGTTTTTGTTCTATTGACTTACTGCTTTACATCATCTTCAGCCATGTAATAAGTATAAAATAACAAAATAAGTTCTTCTCTGCTAACATAACATGTATTTTATTAAAATCCTTCTAAGTTTTTATTTAAAAATAACAATTATTCACTTACATTTATATTATTCACTCGATGTTAACTAAAAATATTTCAAAGTTTTTTAAATAATTCGGGTTTTCTTTATTATTATTATTATTATTATCTATGTACATTGACAATCCATCACGAGAAAACACAACTACCCGCACTCCTTACAGATACGATACTGACCTCTCTCTGTAAAATGTGTTGAAATAACTACTTTAGGTCTAAATTTAGGATAATCCTTTTTGTAACCCGGGGCGATTTAAGCCTAATTCCAGGTCAAAATATATTTCAAACTGACCTTTTTCTGTAAAATGTGGTGCAATAACTACGTTAGGCCTAAATTTAGGCCTAAATTTAGGATAAGCCTTTTTGTGACGGGCTAATTTAATCCTAATACCAGGTCAAAAGGTAATTCCAGTATAGACAAGAATCATTGTTATTATTATTTTTATAAATATATTTCAAACTGAAACATGCTGGATCGGTAAGATCCTTTAAGCAGGTAAGAAGGAAATGTTTTCCTTACTTGTGATTGGTCGGAGTAGTTTTCCCCTAGTTCATAAGCTAACCACCAGGGCTCAGCATGAGCCCCACCCGCAAAGGCAGCCAACTCCGCACCCGCTGGTGCGTCCCGCCGCGTGCGCCCGCAGGCGCAATATTTCCGCGTTCCCGCCCGCCGCGTGCGCCCGCAGTCGCAATATTTCCGCGTTCCCGCCAGCCCGGGCGCCCGCAGGCGCAATATTCCGGCACACGAAATATATATATATATATATATATATTATATATATATAAGAATATATATATATACATATTAGTTATATATATATATATATATATATATATATATATATATATATATATATATATATATATATTATTATTATTATTTTCGAAATATATATATATATATATATATATATATATATATATATATATATATATATATATATATTGGGTGTGTGTGGGTGTGTGTGTGTGAGTGTAAGTGTCTATGTGTTTTTGCATATGTGTGAATAAGAGATATAGTGTATGTGTGTATAAGTGTAAGTGTCTATGTAGGGTAACTGCTTATAAGATGAATCATAAATAGATGGTATCAAAGATGATGCCATCAAAGATGAGAGTCATCAAAGATGAACCACCAAAGCTGAGATTACCAAAGCTAGGTTATTAAAGTTGAGGCATCAAGGCTGAGGCATCAAAGCCGAGGCATCAAAGTTGAGGCATCAAAGCTGAGACATCAAAGTTGAGGCATCAAAACTGAGGCATCAAAGTTGAGGCATAAAAAGCTGAGGTATCAAAGATGGGACATCAAAATATCGAGTGGGTGGGAGCGTATGTGTAAGTGTGTATGTGTGTGTGTGTGTGTGTGTGTGTTTGCGTGTGGGTGTATGTGTGTTCTAAATAATAATAACAATAGGCATGAAGTAAATAACACTAAGTATAATAATAAAATAAAAATAAAATGTTTTAATAAATTATACGTTATATGTGTAAGTGAGTGTGTGTGTGTGTGTGTGTGTGTGTGTGTGTGTGTGTGTGTGTGTGTGTGTGTGTGTGTGTGTGTGTGTGTATGTGTTCTAAATAATAATAACAATAGGCATGAAGTAAATAACACTAAGTATAATAATAAAATAAAAATAAAATGTTTTAATAAATTATACGTTATATGTGTAAGTGAGTGTGTGTGTGTGTGTGTGTGTGTGTGTGTGTGTGTGTGTGTGTGTGTGTGTGTGTGTGTGAATATTGCGCCTGCGGGCGCACGCGGCTGGCGGGAACGCGGAAATATTGCGCCTGCGGGCGCACGCGGCGGGACGCACCAGCGGGTGCGGGGTTGGCTGCCTTTGCGGGTGGGGCTCATGCTGAGCCCTGGTGGTTAGCTTATGAACTAGGGGGAAAACTACTCCGAACAATCACAAGTAAGGAAAACATTTCCTTCTTACCTGCTTAAAGGATCTTACCGATCCAGCATGTTTCAGTTTGAAATATATTTATAAAAATAATAATAACAATGATTCTTGTCTATACTGGAATTACCTTTTGACCTGGTATTAGGATTAAATTAGCCCGTCACAAAAAGGCTTATCCTAAATTTAGCCTGAAGTAGTTAACGTAGTTATTGCATCACATTTTACAGAAAAAGGTCAGTTTGAAATATATTTTGACCTGGAATTAGGCTTAAATCGCCCCGGGTTACAAAAAGGATTATCCTAAATTTTGGCCTAAAGTAGTTATTTCAACACATTTTACAGAGAGAGAGGTCAGTATCGTATCTGTAAGGAGTGCGGGTAGTTGTGTTTTCTCGTGATGGATTGTCAATGTACATAGATAATAATAATAATAATAAAGAAAATCCGAATTATTTAAAAAACTTTGAAATATTTTTAGTTAACATCGAGTGAATAATATAAATGTAAGTGAATAATTGTTATTTTTAAA
>JABUQX010043525.1:22500-65000 GCA_015478945.1 Trachelipus rathkii | reverse complement strand
GGAAACGACAACTTCAGCAAAACGTACCATACAACAAACAACGACAAAAGTTAAAATATGACGTCAGTCCGTAGCTCTCTTCATGTGTGTGTGTGTGTGTGTGTGTGTGTGTGTGTGTGTGTGTGTGTGTGTGTGTGTGTGTGAGAGCGCCCACGTATCCAAACAACAGCAAGCAACAACAAAAATAACCAAACCAAAAAACAATAAACAAACGACAAAAACAAAATGTGTACACATGAACGTGTGTAAACGTGAATGTATGCACGGACTTACATAACTATAGGCACTCATACCTAAATAGATTTTCACGTATATATACGTATAAAACGTGTGCACGTCGTCTGCCTAAACACTATTATTACTGATATATCCCATGACACTTCAGTGCCAATTGGTTCGCCACTTTTGTGTTCATATTTACATTCTTCTTACACTGGAGTTGACTCTCTATATCACACAAACCATTAAAAACTACTATTATTACTGACTATTTTTTATATATCCCTGTGTGTGGCGGAGAAAGAATTCCCAGAACGTACGTTCTGCGTGTCGTAGTAGACGAATAAAAGGTCAGTTGTAGTTGGGTTGGGACTCACTACCACTACCTTTTCTTTAGGAATGCTTGTGCATTCCTCGGAGCTGGTCGTGACCGCCGTAAGAGACCTTTTACCTATCGGTGAAATTATATAAATCTTATTGACACATGAAATGTTAGAGGAAAAATTTCGAGGAGCAAAGGAGAAAGGTGATGAATGTAATTAGAAAGTGTAAATTTGATTTACTTGCTGCAAAAGAAACAAATATGAAAGTAAGCGATGAAGACTAGTGGTGTAGAGTTAAATGTGTTTGTGTGTTCTGCAGTGGAGAGGAATGAGAGGGAAAATGAAAGAGACGCAATTCCGATGACTGACTTGTGGCACAGAGCTATGGAAGATTTTGTTTGTGTGAATACTAGAATACTAATGGTCAAATTTAAGTTTGAGAATGTCCAGCTATGTGTTGTTATTAGGGACCGACCGGGGCGGGAATTTTGCCGGGGCCGGGGCCGGGGTTGCTCTAATTTAGCCGGGGCCGGGGCCGGGGCCGGGGCCGGGGTCAAAAACACTGAAAGTCTTAAAACTTAGGATGAAAATTAAATATAATTTCAATTAATTAATAATTTAAATTATAAAAAAGGAATACATTTAATTAATTCAATTAAATAAATATTTCCGAAAGAAATTTTTAGAAAATAATTGATTTTCTAGAAGAATAAGTTGTATTATATATATATATATATATATATATATATATATATATATATATATATATATATATATATATATTATATATATATAATATATATATATATATATATATATATATATATATATATATATATATATATTTAAGAACTACTTTGTCGTAGTGATATATTTACTTTAGAGAGGAAGCCCTTGGATTCTTTTTTAGTATTATGCTTTACTGTCACTTCATTTTATTACTAAATGTACACAAATTAAAAACATTGTTAAAGACACTTTTTTTTTTAATGAAATAAATTTAAAAGGAAAAATTTTTGTCCCGACACGCGAGACCTATTCAGGCTAAGGAACTGGATTTTCTTTCTGATCTTCATCAGTTCAAGTGTGTTTCAGTTGGTCTGCTATTTTCTTCATGGTGTTGTTGAAATATTTTGGATGTTTTCAGATATTCATTTTGTATAAAATCTATCTTAACTTCACCGGGATGCTTATTGTAGTTGTTACATTATAAATGCAAAGGATTCCATGATTTTGCGATGGTTCGTGTGATTGATATTTCTGATCATCTTTATATTGTTGATATTGATAGAGTGGCCTGTGTTACGCCAATGACTTGTTAAAGCTGAATTTATGCTGTCCTTGTGCAGGTCAGTATACGATAGAAATGCCTTCCAACAACTCTATCCCCTTCCTCGATACCTTAATCACATGGAATAAAAATCACTTGCAATTTACTATATATAGAAAACCAACATTCACACCAACTATATACATTGGCTATCTAATCATTCCCCAAACACAAAATTAGCTGTTCTGTTCTGTCATCTCTATTTCTCCGTGCTTTTCGTATATGCTCTCCCCCTCTTCTAGCACAAGAAACTAAATACATCCACAATACTTTCAAATCACTTTACTATCCTGAGTTTTTCATCACAAAATCATTTAACAAAGCAAAAAAGAGGTACTATAGCACCTTTCTCCCGAAAAATAGCAACACCTCCTTTTTACCAATTCCTCAATTACCATTATATTCGTTAAAACAAATATTACCAAAAAATATTACCCTCATTCCATCAAAAAACATCACCTTAAAAAACATTCTCAAACCCCCAAAACGAAAAGAAAATCTCCCCCAAAGCTGTATATATCACATCCCCTGTAATACTTGCAATAAAACATATATAGGTGAAACCATAGATTTGCAAAGAAGAAAAAATCAACATACAGATGACCTGCACAAGGACAGCATAAATTCAGCTTTAACAAGTCATAGGCGTAACACAGGCCACTCTATCAATATCAACAATATAAAGATGATCAGAAATATCAATCACACGAACCATCGTAAAATCATGGAATCCTTTTGCATTTATAATAGTAACAACTACAATAAGCATCCCGGTGAAGTTAAGATAGATTTTTATACAAAATGAATATCTGAAAACATCAAAATATTTCAACAACACCATGAAGAAAATAGCAGACCAACTGAAACACACTTGAACTGATAAAGATCAAGAAAGAAATCCAGTCCCTTAGCCTGAATAGGTCTCGCGTGTCGGGACGAAAATTAGCTTTCCTTTTTAAAATTTATTTCATTAAAAAGTGTCTTTAACAATGTTTTTAATTTGTGTACATTTAGTAATAAAATGAAGTGACAGTAAAGCACAACACTAAAAAAGAATCCAAGGGCCTCCTCTCTAAAGTATATATATATATATATATATATATTAATTCAATTAAATAAATAAATTTAGAAGAGAGATTGTTGATATTATATATATATATATATATATATATATATATATATATATATATATATATATATATATATATATATATATATATATATATATATATATATATATATATATATTAATTCAATTAAATAAATAATTTTGAAAAGAGATTTCGGAAAATGTTTGATTTTCTTGAAGATATTTACTTTAAATAAATAAATAATAAATACATTAATATTTTAACAATTATATTTATTTCCTTTTCCGAATTCGTTTGATATATAAAATTTCGAATATTTTTATGTTAAAAACTCGGAAAAATTATAATTTGGCCTCAATTTTAATTTGAAATCATATTAAATACCAAAAAAAAAATTGATTATTATTAGGTATGTTTATATATTTTGCATCAATTTATAACAAAGGAGTAATGGAATTAAAATATATATTTTTATTTTGTTTGATTTAACCATCTATTGTTTGGTGTAAATTTACAGTTAACCCCGGTAGAAAACCCCGGTTTTTCCTGATTTTTGGCCGGGGCCGGGGCCGGGGCCGGGGCCCCGGTCGGTTCCTAGTTGTTATGACATATAGTCGTCCATCTGAGGGCAATGTTGAGGAAAGTGTGACATTCTGAGATAATATGAATGGTGTTTTGGACCGGGTATGTAGGAGCTTTAGAGTGATTGTGTTGGGAGACTTGACTAGCTGGATAGGTGATCATAAAATGGATGGTATAACATATGATCTCTCTAACACGTTCAATCCACATTTAATTAAATCTTCTCACACCTAACACTCCCCTAAGATTATTTCTCTGAGCAGATTGCACGTCAAACTGTGCAACTTATTTCACACCATAGTTTCACTACTATACATAAACAAAAATAACAACATACCCTCATGTAGAACTCGAGACTAAGACCTTTTACATTCACCAAGGATTTAATTGCACCAGCCACCTTCCTAAAATTCATAACTTTCCTACTACACGCTGCAGCATCGATTCCCTTTTCAACCAAAACAAAGGTGAAACATTTAATCTCAGATACTTGGTAAAACTACTCACCATTCAACATGATTTCACACAGCGGACTCTCTTCACTCACTCCCATCATCTTACGTACCTTCATTTACTTTCAAACCCCTCCTTTTTACACACCCTGCCAAACTCCTCTACCAATCCTGTTAAACTTTCTTCAGATTCACCACACAAAATCTAATAAGCACGTACAATAAGCAGGACATCCTCCTCTCTCTTTCGTTCTCTGTCAGCCTAGCATCTTCCCTTACCACCCTTACCAATTCATCAATCACTAAAATACCATCGCTATTTATTATTTTGTGAAAATTTCATTTACTTTTTTTATAACCATTCGTACTTCCTTCCAGAAGAACTTCCTATTCCCTTGTAAGTTCTCATTCACTATCCTTCTAAACTATACATTTATTCCCTTTTTCCTCCTACATATGCAACTCATAGTTTTCTCTTTTTCCATCCTTTTTATTTCCAAATACCATTCTTTTGAGACTTTATCACTGGCTTTTAGGACATTCAACCACACCTTTTTTCTACTATTAACCTCTTTCCTTACTTCTTCATTCCAACAATTACTGTTGACATTCTTACTTCCTACTTTAGGCATCCATTTACCTCTCTCGCACATCTTACAAAAGCTTCCTTCTGTTCGTTCAGATTTGTAAAGTTTCATTTTGTTCATATCAGATGTAAGCACCCCGCTCATTTAGAGGTAGTCCGCTAGCGCACCTCCGCACCTCGAGAAAACGTAGTCCGCTAGCGCTCCTCCGCACCTATTCAGACCATCAAACCTCCGCTATCGCAAGTCCGCACGTCCGCACGTCTTCCGCTAATAATGTGTGACTTTACAAAAGGTTTTAATATTAAATACTAAATAGTATATATCCTTACAAAAAATTTATTTATAATATTATGTGAAAAATTGAATGAATATTTACAAAATCTCAAGATGTTCCTCTTCCTCCTCAATGTCTTCTTCAAAGGACAAGAGATCCCATATTACCTTTCAAAAAGATTAGCTGCTCAAAATTAAAAGCAGTTAAGGCTGACCTCTTTGCCCTCAAAATATCCCCACCAATACTTAAAATATTCGCTTTACAGCAGCAGAACTAGGGAGAGGTGTATTATATTTTATGTACAAGTTCAACAAATTCTGCCTATGCTGAAAGGGAAAGATGTCCTTGGTGAGAGGAGTGCTGGTGTTAGTTCGCTTCCAGAAGTCCATTGCTAATTTAAGGTCCTCACCTAAATCATTCTGCCTCCCTTCTGAAATATTTTGACCACCCTGTCCACCCATAAGAAGGTCTATTTCGTTCAAGACTTTAGTAGAATCCATGGAAGCCTCGACGCCTGCAGAGTCGATGCTAACGCTACGTATCAGCTCGGTAGCTATATATATATATATATATATATATATATATATATATATATATATAGATATACATATAATTTATTATATATATTAATATATATATATATATATATAGAATATAATATATATATATATATATATATATATATTATATAATATATATATATATTATATATTTATATATATATATATATATATATATATATATATATATTGTTTACACAGAATGATTTAGATTTGCCTATTATTATAAGTAATAATATAATGAATTAATTAATAGATGAGGTAATAGCCATTCAGTCTATAAAAATCAATTTAAATGTTATTATTATATTGTGAAACATTAAGGAGGTGTAGATTGGTTTTGGAAGTTTAATTATTAAAAACAAGTCTTAGACTAAAAGTTTAATTTACAATAAAACCTTAAAAATAAAATTATATTTCTTATCAAACCAAATAAAATTTCTAATAACAAAACTATCTTTTACTATTTTTAAAAAGTGCGAACAAATAGACGGAACTGTTTTTTGATACCGCACAGCAAGTTCCGCTAATTTCCATGACGTCCCGCACCTCCGCTAGTCCGCACCTATTCTGGTAGTCCGCTCGGAGCGGACTAGCGGACTAAAGAGCGGAAGTGCCCACCTCTGGTTCATATACAACTGAATTATTTGCAATTGCTCTCACATACTTTTCATTATAACCTTGTTCTCTTAAATTTTCAATCTTAATTCTCCAAACTATCTTCCTTATCACATTCCTCTCCACCCATGGTTCCAGTAACTTAATCATGCATAAAACAACATAACGATAAAAAATTCTCATCACTGATTTAAAATCCTTCACGTTTCAACATCTCATTCTTAACCAACAAAAATCAATCATACTTTTCATTTCGATATCATCTCTACCTACACCAACTCTAGTTTGCTTATGAATATTCTTGTGTTTGAAGATTTCATTACTTACACACATAAACTATCTTCCCCAAGAAAACAATCATCTTCCTACCATTTTCATTTTCTTCCACAACCTCAAAGGTCACATCTTATACCACCATTTTATGATAACCTATCCAGCTGTTCAAGTCACCCAACACAATCACTTTAAAGCTCCTATTCACCCGGTCCAAAACATCATTCATAATATCCCAGAAAGTCACACTCTCCCCAACATCGCCCTCAGATAGACTTTCATTGAAGATTTCATTACTTACACACATATAACTATCTTCCCCAAGAAAACAATCATCTTCCTACCATTTTCATTTTCTTCCACAACCTCAAAGGTCACATCTTATACCACCATTTTATGATAACCTATCCAGCTGTTCAAGTCACCCAGCACAATCACTTTAAAGCTCCTATTCACCCGGTCCAAAACATCATTCATAATATCCCAGAAAGTCACACTCTCCCCAACATCGCCCTCAGATAGGCTATATGTTACAACAACACATAATTTGACATCATCAAACTTACATTTAATCATTAGAATTCTAGTACTCACAAAAACATAACCTTCCATAGCTCCGTGCCACAAGTCACTTATCGGAATTGCGTCTCTTTCATTTCCCCTCTAATTCCTCTCCACTACAGCCCACACACACATTTAACCCTACACCACTCGTCTTCTTCGCTCTTACTTTCATCTTTGTTTCAGTCGCAGAAAGTAAATCAAATTTAAACTTTCTAATTACATCCATCACCTCTCTCTTTTTCTCATCGCCATTTTTTCTTCTGACATTTCTGTACCAAGAAGATTTATATAATTTCGCCGATAGATGAAAATTCTCTTACTGCGGTCACGACCAGGTCCGGGGAATGCATTAGCATTCCCACAGAAGATGTAAGTGGTAGTGGGTCCCATTGGAACTACCACAGCCCTTTTATTCGTCTCCTACGAAACGCAGAACGCACTTTGTGGGAATTCTTTCTCCCCAAAACACAGGGATATATGAAAAACAGTGTTGTCAGTAATAATAATAGTATTTTATGGTCTGTTTGTAATAGGGAGAGTCAACTCCAGTGTAAGAAGAATGTGGATATAAGCACAAAAGTGGAGAACCATTGAGCACTGGGGTGTCATTGGTTATATCAGTGGCAATAGAGTGTTTAGGCACACAGGGGTGAACACGTGTTATATATACAGGTACGAAAACCTATTTACGTACAGGAGTGCCTTGCCTGTAGTTATGTAGGTCCGTAATACGTTCATGTGTCCACATTGTGTTTTTGACGTTTGTTAATCGTTTTTTCTTTGGCTGTTTTTGTTGTTGTTGTTTGTTGTTGCTTGGATATGTGCGCGCTATCACACACACACGATGAGAGCCACGGAATGATGTCATATTTTAATTTTTGTCGTTGTTTGTTGTATGGTAAGTTTTGATGTAGTAGTTGTTTCCTGTTGTTGGATGATGAGCGCGCACACATACTGAATATATATATATATATATATATATATATATATATATATATATATATATTATTATATATAATATATATATAGTATATATATATAATATAATATATATATATATATATATATATTATAATATATATATATATATATTAATTATATATTATATATATATATATATATATATATATATATATAAATAATATATATATATATATAATATATATATATATAATATATATATATATATATATATATATATATATATATATATATATATATATATCACAGATAAACACCATCGCTCATGGCCCAAACCCTAACCAAGGAGGTGGTGTACTCATTTAACGCCCGAGCAGGACGAAGCCAAGCCCAAGAAAAGAATAGCTTACATTCTCCCACCCGACCATTATTATCATTATCACTATTTAATCAAATAGTATCTCTTCCTCGTCAAAAATTATATGTCCGAATCTTGGTTTTAACTACATGACTCAAATTCTTGCCAAGATTTCTCTGGTTTTATTTTTTTGTGATTGTGTTTTCGTTTTTCATAAAGATGGTTTGATCAGCAATAGCAATATTAATCCATTTTCTTCAGGATCCATTACTTCAACAGAATTTCCATGTAATTTTATTAAAAGGTGTCTATTATTCATTAGTAACCATATGTTGTGCCATAAAAAGAAGTAGAATTGGAGAGGCGTTAAAACTGCACAGTTTATTCCTGACAAGAAATAATAAAAACTCTTAAATTTTATTTTATTATTAAAAATATGTTTAAAAAATCCAAAGGTAAATGGGGTCTAAAGTTTTGTATCTGCACTTCAAATTTGGATATGACCTTAGCTAGGTGGAAAGTAAATATCCGAAATGCTACAGTGAAGGTTTTAGAGTCGGAGCTCTGGCACCATTGTTAGATCCGAATCTTTAAATCTGTGTGCGTAAAAAAGACAGCGTAATGTATCTTTCCTTTTGTTTTGGAACGTATGCAACTTGATTGTATGGGTTTCTGAACCATCATGGGTGCTTAAGGAGGGGGTTCCGTACGAAAAAAAGAAGAAATAAAGAATAAACATAGGAAATGTAAAAGAGAAGAAGACGGACAAAAGATGATGGAGGAATTAGAACAAGTCAGAGTTGGAGAAGGCACATATTTTGCTGAGCCCTACAACGGAGCTGTTACCGGAGCTAGAGTTGAATTCTGGTTAAAAACATAATAGACCAAGTATGGTATCTTTCCCTTTTTTAATTCCCTAGATTCCAATTTTATTATTTCGTCATACTCAAAAATATCTGAGAGCCCCTTAATGGGGGATCTCTGAAGAAAGGAGAAGAAATAAAGGAGAAATATATTGAATGCATTAAAGAAGAATACGGAGAATGTATGTAAAAGGAATAAGAACAAGTCAGAGATGGAGATGGTACATGATGCGGAATACTGCACAGGTTGCCGTTAGACAATGTAGAAGAAGCTCTTCCACTGGTCCAATACGCCTCCCCGGAAAAGAAGGCTTCACGGAACAGTTTTCAAGTTTTCTGCTGCCATATCACTGCTTTGAAACTCGGTACTTATTAAAACCTACAGAAGGGTGCTTGGAACATCTACTGGGGATACATGGAATTCAGCTGGGGTGGTCCTGGGTTAAAGGGTCAACCAACCAAATTCAAGCAACGCCAGCATGGCACAACAACAGTTGCGACAAATTTTACAAATAATAAGACGTAGAAGAATTTTACTCGCGACAAGACTCAAACCATCGCCAACGTCTTATTATTGCAAAATATGTCGTAACTGTAACCCAGGAGCATCCCAACGGAATGCCATGTGGCACAAGTAGGGGTTCCAAGCACCCTTTTGCTGATTTTAATAAGAACCTAGTTTCAAAGTAGTGATATCGAAGCAGGAAACTTGAAAACTTTTCCCAGATGCCTTCTTTTCTGGGGAGGTAGATTGGAACAGTGGTAGAGCTTCCTGTAATTGTTCTAACCGACGCGCTGTTGCAATGTTCGAAGTCCTTCGCGAGTAAATTTTTCTTCGTATTATTATTGCAAAATTTGTCGCAACTGTTGTTGTGCCCATGTTTGCGCTGTTTGACTTTGGTTGGTTACTCCTGTAACCTAGGAGCACCCCAGCGGAATGCCATGTGGTCCCAATAGGGGTTCCAAGCATCCTTCTGTGGATATTAATAAGTATCGAGTTTCAAAGTAGGGATATCGAATCAGGAAACTTGAAAAATCTTCCGAGATGCCTTCTTTTCTTGGGAGCAAATTGACCTTGTAGAGCTTCCTGCACATGTCTAACGGCAACGCGTGTGGCGTGTTCGACCTGTCGAGAGTAAATTTTTCTTCGTCATATATATATATAATAATATATATATATATATTAATATATAATATAAATAGCATATTATATATATAAATATAATATAATATATATATATATATATATATATATATATATATATAGATATATATATATATTATATATATATATATATATATATATTTACATATATACGAAAGCATATTTAGCTTTGCATCTGCATATACCAGTTATTCCAGTCTTCATAAAACTTTAAGAGGAATTTTAAGCACATCATAAAAATTTACATTTACTCCCACACACATTCCATGAAAATCTACAACTTCACAATATGATGAACAAATTTACAAAACGAAATTTATATTTGAATATTTACATGAAGACTTAAATTTCACCATTTAAAATCTGTTTTAAAACCAAATTTCCCATTTTGGTGTGTTTGATTGACATTGTTTTTTATTTTTATTTTGCTTATTTTTTCTTTAAAGTGCACTTTTTATTTTTATACACTTTTAAGTTCAGGGCCTTATATTATTTCATTTATATGCGTACCTTTTCTTTACAATTACATGCGTAAGATGAATTTGAGCCTCGTTCTCTCACATAGTTCTTGTGATCAGAAAGAGAACACTTAATTAATATTTGTGGATCATTATGGATGAGAAATTAAAATTGATATCCACTTAAAACACTGTTTTACAAAAATATTAAATTCTTCTGAGCCATTGAATCTCTGGGAACTTCCAGCTTGTCTGAGTAAAGCTTTAAATTATTTTTGTTTTGTTTTTGAGTGCGGACCTCACCAACGAGGGGCATATGCCGTCCCTCCAGGCAGACAAAATACTGCCCTTCAAGCTATCGCGAGCTCAAGGCAGGTGAATCCATCTGCACGAGAGCTCGTGATACTCTCTCAAGCTTTAAATGTTTAAGTTTCAGAAACCAATTTCCAAAATTAAAATTTGATACCTATTAGGTTAATGTTATTATATATATAAACTATAATAACTAAAATAACTTCGACACGTATATAATGTTTACTTAAAGGACAGGCTAAATGTTATACTTAAGCTTGTCGATAAGAGAAATAGTTTCAACTTCGCAAGCGGACTTTCCGTAATGGAATCAAAAAGGTAAATGGTAATGACTAGGAAGGCAGTTTGGGTAAATAGGTAAATAAAATGGTCGGGGAATAACAAAAAGGTTTAATATGTGGTATTTGATTTTATTCTTGAAATCGGAACATAGCTGGGAGGCAACCATGGGTTGTGTCTTTACAAGTTGTGGAGTTTAATTCAGATTTTGCGAGTATATATGGATTGGGATTTTAGATAATAATGAAATTAGAAATGTAGGGGTGGATGGCCAAGATAATAGGTGTTAGATATAATGATGGGAGAATGGGGGTGAGTGGTAGAGGTTATACCCTTAAATACCCTTATTATATCCGGATGATATCGGTTTTTTTGATTAGATGAATTCTGAAAGAAGAAGTATTAGTAGGAATTGGTAGAGAGATTGGGCAGAATGTGTAAAAGGAGGTGTTATTGAAGAAGTATACACGTAGTATAAGAGTAAGTGAGTATTATATGGTTATGTTAGTGAGGAAAACTCGGTGTGAAGTTAATGTTAGATGGTATGGTGAACAGCTGGAACAGTGTCTGAGTTTACAATATTTAGGATATATGTTGGAGTGAAAAGTGATGAGTAACGGTAATTGATGTCAATAAGAGTAGTAGTATAGAAATTAGGTGAATAGGCAGGAAGGTGCTAGGTTGAGCAATTTAATATTATGATATTGAGTGATATAAGGGTAAACTAAGTATCTTGGTGAGTGCATCTAAGCGGTCTACCCATGAGTAGGTATGTTTTCGTTAACATTATATATATGTTTATATAAATGTATATATTCTTGATATGATGGTAATAGTAATGATTCGGGAGACGAGTGAGTGAGAGAAATATAGTAGATGTTACGAGTATTATCAGTCAACGAGTATGTCTTCTGGAGAGAGATAATATGTGAAGTTTGACAGAGGCGAGAATAAAGGTTAATAATAGGAGTGAAATCTGAGTGAGGTGAGTTTGGGTGAGGGGGTATGGTTGTGAGCATGCTGGGCGAAGGGGAGTACATCGAACGCTCAGCACGACACTTAACATCTGTGAGAGTATATATACACCTGATAAATAGTGAGTGAGTCCGTTATACGTATCAAGTTCACCGTGATAAAAGTTCTATATAGGTGTAGGAATTTTTTACTGGACTGGCGAGTTATCACTAATTAAGGTATATATAGAAGGGTGAGAGTAGCGGTAAAGGCTTGGAGCCTCATTTCTTATGTTATCACGTACTTGTCATGTTATTTAACTTTAATCACAGCACCAATTACCTATATATAATATTGATATATAGCTACAGGATCTGGGGAACATAAAGGACAGATGATAAATAAGTATATAATATATAATATATAGTTAATATATATAGATCATATAAATACTATATATATTAATATTATATATAATATATTAAATAATAATATATATTTATAGATAATTATATATTAATATATATATCTATTATAGTAAGTATTTAATAGGGATAAAGAGTGTATAGTTCATGTTAACTAGGCAAAAATATTTCTTCAATTCTCTTGATTCTCATTATATCTCAGAAGAATACATAATACAATAAGCTAAGTAAGTCAATAATAATCGAGGAAAAGTCTTTTAAATATCATATTAGCCGCATGTATTATATACCATATTTTAGTAGAGAGATAGATAATAAAAAAAAATATAAAAAAAAAAAAAATAAAATATTCTTAAAAAAAAGAAAAAAAAAAAAAAAAAAATCTCAATAATACTATACAATGAGCTATACATAATAAAGCGAAAAGTGAATTAAACTACATTATTATTTGGAATCGTGGGTATAAATTTTAAAGATAGAGTAAAATTGATAAAAAAAAAAATTATAAAAAATAAATAAATATAGTTTATTTGGTGTTAGGTATTTGTCCACGTATATATTATTTAACCGTGGTATCCCCCATAGGATGTTTAAGGTGGTGATGTTAGGAATAAAGTTCGAATTTATTTATTAAATTAAGGGAGGAGAATGTGGGATATGTAACGTGATATTGTGAAGCTGCGAGGCACTATTTAGCGCAAAGTACCGACTGGGTCTACAATATGGAGAATGTACGGAATTGAATGATTATATTAGTTTTTAATTCTTACATGAAATATACCACATATAGAAAAACTTTTCAAGGTGGAGGGCTTTATACATGACTTTATTATGAAATAAACTCGGGTGTTATGTTCTTTCTCTAACCTCTTTTTTTTACTAAACCGAAATTATCACTAGGCGCGGTCTAGGGCGTTATACTCAATAAAATGTCACTACAAAAGGCCGAAAGGTTCCTCAAAGTCGATGAAAATAATCTAGGTTGCATGGCTAGGTAGTGAGAGTCGGCTGAGATTCTTTCAAAATATCCGTATACGGAGCTTTAACGCCAACGGGTAATTAAATTATAATACCTAATGCTACCCTTTTAGGATTACATCGAGGGAACTGTAGCCTATATAAGTACGGCGGGTTAGTGAATGTGGTAGCAAACACCTTACGAGCTATAATATATGGCAGGTCACCGCTTCTCGGGGAAGAGCCGTTATCACATTATCGTAGATAATGTGTAGTGGAAGTATAACTTTCAGAAGTCGCGTGCTTTCGCGGGCTTTCAGGAATAGGATATTACTTTTGGGGACATGCCACGTGACTAGATATGGGCACATAGTGACAGGGCTGGGAGGGTGGTAGTCATTTTCAACGGCAAAACAGGAATCTGGCTCTCAGAATTGCTGCAGATAATTGGGTGACAACCCGGATATGCCCAACTTCCCGCACGATCCACCACGCACACGGGTTCGATGATAGTTTAGCAGGAGAACGTTTCAGTACTACGTGCGTCCGATACTCTAACCCCTCATTCAGACATTCGCGTGTACGGCGCGTGACTCGGCGTCTGCAGTTCATATTCCACCGTTCGAACTGGACGTTCTGTTATAATTCACACCCCATAAATTCAATCGCGCTCCTCGCCGCGAGGGTTGTAGATATTGAGTTCTTGAGGAGATGTTAAGTGAGGAAAATACAATTACGAAGGCGTTGTTGTAGGTTTGTATTTACGTAATACATTAATCCATATCATGTACATATTCATTGGTGCTTCTTTCCGCGTTCTTGTGGCGGACTCGTGGAGCGTGGCAGACTCTAACAATAGGCGGAAACTAGAGGATACTCATGCCTAATATGAGTTATTTTAGCTTTATTTCTTAGTGATTTGTATCTGTTTTTTTTGAGATCATCATTTGTGGATAAAGTACTCTTAATGGTACACAAATGAAATGTGCTTTACTTCTAACTAACGGTAATGTATAGAAAGGGTGGAACTTGAAGATCTCTGAAAAATGTAGCGGTAATAACACTATTTAACGTGCTGACATATCAAGCTGATAGTACGTATGGTTCCTCATGACTACTCTATGGAGATAACGATTGGTGTGGTATTGCTTCTCATATTTAGTTGTTTTTTATTTTGTGTTCTTTTAATTTTTTTTGTGATGTAATATTTTTGATCTAGTTTTTATATACATGTCGTTTATTCTTTACATTTTCCGCACGTACACAATATTCCTGCAGTACCCGGTGGCCGCCAGCTTTGGCGTATTGGACCTCCTCGACGATGAATAAGCTAACATTTGGAATGAACTTACGACGGAAAGAATTAATACCTTTTCACCATGATGGGTGAGCTCTGCACCTCAATAAGTTTTGTGAGTATCCCCTTTATTCCGTGCGAATATCCTCTAACTGATTCTGTGAAAGAAAATTCGCCAGGACAAAGCGGTTACATCATTCTCATTTCTCTTGGCATGCGGTCTCTTATAGTTGGACCTACCGAGTGAATAATTATACACGAGTATCACGACAGAGAAATATATTACAACATGATCGGTGCCCAAGCACATTAATGCGCATAGTCTACATAATAGGTGACGAAAACCTATAACTCTACAGTGAAAACTTTACTCAGGTAAAGGATGGATATGGAAGAGATCTGGTTCCTTTCTCAATGGCCTGCGCAGTGTTCTCATCGACTTAACACCTAACTAGGTTCTACTTTTCTGTGTTGAGGAACTCAAAACTACCTGTGATACTGACTGTGAGTTTTTTATAATATGACCCTCAGTATAACCTCCCGTTGAATTCTTTACTGAGCTCGATTCATTAAAGCTACAACGGTTTAAAGGGAATCAAAACTCACCTGACATCAACTGCATTAGGGCATGCAATGATATACCATATGGCGCCAGAGCATGAGCTGTATTTCGCAACTGGATGAAGCGTTTCAACAACAATTTGTAAATATCTGAGTAAATTGTAAAGTCTTGAAACGATACTGACGTTATCTTCTCCTCTTATTTGGACATGCTCACTTAGTGGTATAATAAATATTCATTATAAGGTTGTAAATTGGTATATGATTGTAACTTGAAGCTTATATTTATACATTTAAATTGTATTTTAAATATATTTTGAATACTGTGATCTATGTGAGAATCCATTTAGTTTCTTTACTAAACCTTTTCAACATTCACGGTTTAAAACTCTTGTTTGGTATCAATATCTGACTGAGTTGATCAGAACTGTGAATGTACACTGTAATTTATTAACGCAAATGATAATCTCTAATGCCGGGTGCTAGTTGGTTTTGATGGTGGACATGTGCATGGGGGGCACTTGTCTCCTTTTGGATGTGGGTAAACGAACAACCGTACCACAATAAACAAGAGAGCAGTGTAGCCCACCTTGAGGCGATATATAATAAAGATCTTTGGAAATCACTTAGAGCAAGTAAAAAAATGACTTATCTCGCCATTACAACACAGTATCTGCATAGAACTCGTGGCGCTTTTTTTAAGGTGTCGTTTCTCGTAAATGCTGCGTAGGGCGGCTAACAGAAAAAAGTTAAACAAAATCCCCTCCATCGCTCCTTAATAAGGGAACTTAAAATAATTTAAAAAAAGCTATTTTAAAGACACACTGGATAACGGTTGAATGACAGCTCGCTGGTTAATCATAATACTCGCGGACACTACGCGCCCTAATATATATTACTCATATATATAGTATATATATATATATACATTATATTAGTTACTATAATTACTATAATTATATTAACTATATATAAATACTAATAATTACACTTGTTATTACTATATTATTGATTTTCCGTTTAATTTATATATAGTTTTGAATCATTATGTAGTTATTTAATTCAGTAATTTTCATTATTATATTAAGGTCACTTTTAAAGATAAAGTATCAATGTAAACATAAGACGTACGTATTGAATTAAAAATATGACTTATATTATTACTATTTATATATATAAGATGATATAAGTAAATAATTATTAATTCAATATTCAACTTATATATTCAATTCATACAGTAAATGTAATAATATACATTAATATTAGTGAGGGCTAACGTAGCCTGATTATTAAAATGACATTAGCATGTAATATTAATATAATATATATATAATTTAATATTAATATATTAATATATATTAAATTATTATATATATATTATATGATATTAATAATACTTATAATATATATTATTTATAATTAAAATTATATATATTAATTTATATAATATATAATATATGATATTAATTATATATAGTATATTAATATAATATATATATATATATATATAATATAATATTAGTATATTATATGATATATATATATAGTATTATGGATTATCATCTATCAAATCCTTTGCCACGCCTACGAATGAAATCCTGCTACGGCCCATATAGCTGCGAGACGTTTCCCCAGTTCATGCCTATTTGATGTGCGGCGGATGACTGACCAGATGAGAGTAAAAATAAATCAATTCTCTTTTTTTTCAAATATATCATTATTATTTTCATTTTCATTATATATATATATATATGGTATATATTATATAGTATGAATATAATATATATATATATATATTATTATAAAATTATATTAGTATAATTAGTTTATAGTATATATATTAGTAGTATATTATTAATATTATTTAATTAGTATGTAATATATTATAATATATATATATATATAATGAATATATTATTATTATAGTACGTAAATATATTATAATAGTATAGTATATATTATGTATATTATATACTGCCACCTCGTGGCGCAGGAGGTTGATTCACCGCCTCTCATACGAGAGGACGCTCTGGTTTTCAAATCTGTTCACGCGTAACAGTTGGGTTTTTATTCTAGCTGGGGGCAAGAATGTAAAACTTGTACTGCTAAACTGGAGTACGTTGGTGGCGCTGGTTTTGGGATTACGCGCGGGGCTTAAATGGTTCGATTTCCTGTGGTACGCATATCCCGTGTTACCCCGTCTACTCTGTGTCCCTTTGCTGCATTTGGGGATAAAGGCACGTTAATTAGTTTTAGTTTTTATAAATGATATAGTATTGTATTATTATTTATTATAATATATTTTATTATATTATAATTTAATTATAATATATTTTATTTTTATTTAATATGTTGTTATTATTATATTCAAATATATTATTATTTTATTATATTTATATATTTATAATCTATATATATATATTAATTTATTATTTAAAAATATTAATTTATAAGTTATCTAAAAAGTATCAAATCCCACCCCCCATTTATTTTTATTTTTACCCAAGAAATTATGGTCGAGCTTGCGGTGGCGGGTGGCTCGGAGTGCGAATTCAAAAAGGTCCACGGCACCAAGGCACCGCTACCCGGTCACCGTCAACAACTAATTTTTCTCGAGGTGCTCTAAGCACCGGGCATTATATCACGTCACTATTTATTTTTAGTCTTTGACTCGCACTAATATTATATTAAAACACCTATATGTAGTGTATTAGGTATAGTATTACGAGTATTATGTCCGCACCGTGCGAACGCTCCAATAGGTCGCGTTGAGAATATTTTATTCGATGTTGCAAGCAACTGCACGCCTGCAATCGTCACCTGCACTCTTGCGTCGGCCATAAGACCTAATATTTATATTAATACTATTAGGTTATTTTACAGTATGTATATGTTTTTATAAAATAATTAATTATTAATATAAGCATGCCCAGGGTAATCCTGTAACAATTTATTTGATTTAATTAATATACAGTACATTAATCAAATTAATAAATTAGTAATTTACTATATGATATTATGTTATTCTTCCACTTATTCATAAATATATTATATGATATACTATTATAAATAATATCTATAAATATATTTATCAATTATTTATAATATTCTTTAGATCTAGCGAAATTTGTAATATTATAATATTCTCTATTCAATTTATTTATAATGGCTCCGGCTCCGGCTCGGGCTAAGGTTTCCGGATTAGGCAAATTGATGAGCACTTCTTTCTCTATTAGATGTAATAATATTTCAAACCTAAAATAAATATTTCTTGAAAAAATTTAATACCGACAAAAAATCTAATCTATCGACGCCTCGGCATTCAGAGCTCGCTCAGACAAATGTGTTCTGACGCTATTTTAAAATCTTAGCTATTACTCTATACGCTACGTCTTCGTAATAAAGTTTTTCACGCTGATATTAAAAAAGAATATATCATTTTTTAGGATAATAATGAGTGCGAATGGACTGTTGTACTCAGATTTATTAAATACGGGCTGGAAGTTACCTCTCCGGACTCCGGATCCCGGATCGACTTTGAGAGGAAAATTTATTTTTGAGAGGCTATTCTAATATGTATGGAAAAATTCAGCACGTTCTTCTGAACAACATTATATTTTTCTCCTAAAAAATAATTTATTGAAGAAGAACTTCATATCCACAGGCTTGCCGACTCACCTGTGCTACGAACGTAAATCGGCTTAGGAATCATGAGAGAGAATAATATTAATGTAACTAATTCTTATATGTAAAATATATTATTACAAGAGCTCACTGGTACGAAGAACAATGAAAAATGTAATTTAATAACCTAAAAAATAAAATTATTTATATTAAGAAAATTTTTTTCAACACCTAGAGTATTCCGGCTTCTTTCTCGATATTAGCCAGAAAATCTTCAAGCTCACATGGTGGCATTGGCATACAGTCTGAGACTTCCGTGATTCTTTGAATATTTATTAAAGAAATATGTCAAATTAAGATACTATTTTTCAATTTAGAAGATTAATACTGGTAAGTACGGTATCAATGGTGCAGTTGCTGGACAAAAAAAATTTATTATTGAGACACACAGGATACGGGGATTAGACATCTCGGCTCCCGCTGGGCTCGTGTGAACATCTCGGGTGAACTCACAGAGAGAGAGTATCCGGTATTTTACATAAAGTTTTTTTTTGTTCTAAAAATTGGAGAAAATATGTTCAGATTACGTAATCGGTGGTGACGGAGTTTAACACAAACTCATAAATATTATTTCCTAGAAAAAAATAAACTCACACTCAGATACCGACTACACCTGGAGGTCTACTCTCGATATACGATTCGGTTCGGGCTACTGGGTATCTCACTGTTAAGGTTTATCTGTTAGTCTCTATTTATTCTAGTATAAATTTTTCACACATTATTATTATTAAAGCTCTTCTTTCATAATATATTTTTCAACTAAGGAAAAAATGAATTGCTTGAAAAAAAAAATTATTACCAGGATACTTGGAGTATTCCACTCGGTCATTAAACCTTGAGTGACTTATTCAAAACTTACTGTGTTTCGAGTGCTATCCGTATGTTCACGTTATAACTTAAGGTTTTCTGCATTCTAATTTCACTGATATTTTCGTCTCTTTATCACAGTCAAACTTCATTGGCAAATTTCTAAATTTTATCACTCTATAAATATATTATCTGATAATAAATTATTCATTAATCCTCAATTGACATATTACTGTTAAGGATCGACAGGATTTTAAAATATGTTAACCGTATACTATCGGTCTTGAGTGAGGTTTTCTGATGAAATAGTTGTGATTCTTTTAATTTTATATATACATAATTATTGTCCTTTTTGTTCCATTTATACAAGTTTAAAAAAAAAACTACTTGTTATTTTCCATTTTTTGTGTGCTTCATATCTCTAAATAAATACATTTCTCTGAAAAAAATTCAATAGCCTTCATCTGGATTCGAGTCTCGGATCCAAGCTGTCTGTCAGTTATATCGATCACTGCACGCTTCAGACTTCGACTTTTCTCCGGTCTTCGGCTCCGACGTGCGTGACCTGACTAAGGTTTCCTGTGCAACTCTATTTGCAAAAATTGTTCCACTCATCTTCTATAATATAGCACCGCGTTATTTATAGGCATAAATTTATTTTACCTAAAAAAACTATTTTTATACGAAAAAAAATTTCATTTTTAACTTACTATGAGTAGATTACGGCTCCATATCGATCTGAGGTTCGGCTACGGATATTACACGATAATTATACTAATTACTATTAGATAAATTGGTTCAACGTCCAGTATTATGTAAGCTGAAAGATTTAGAATCTTTGGTAGAAGGAAACACATTACCAATAGGTGCTAAAGAAGTAGAGGTGAGTGATTCTAAACTTCTGACTGACTTGAGTTGTTCGAATGTTAACTTTGTTAGTAATTATTATATTACAGCACACCATCAGGTAGGATACTTTGGAATAATAGATATTGGTTGAAAATATTTAATTCTTACAATTCATCAACAATCTTCTTAGCTGCACTCCGGTTCTAACCTATGTAACGTCGGCTTTGCTCGAATACGACTAAGGTTTCTTGAGTATAATTTGAAAATTGTTGCAGGCACGTCTTACTCCTAATAGTAAATTCACCTAAAGAGATTTTTGTGGTAAAGAATTCATACCCAGGTCACCAGGATCTATTCCGACTCAGATTCTCTCGCTCCGACTTCGACTTTTTAGAGCGAATGATAGAGTACTCTTTGGAAAAATTTGTTAAAATTCTTGTGACGTGGCAATGCTTTTATACTCCCAAAAAAATTATTTTTTCGATTAAAATAGATTTATACCTCAGGATCCGGCATAAGAGAGGAATGACGGTCCGACGACTTGCGGATCACGAGGGATCCGAATGTGTTCTGAGGAAACTCACTGGTATTGTAAAAATTGTATACAAAGATAAAATACTAGAGTCATTCTCTAAGAGTATTTTCTCTCCTTTAATATACTAAATTTTTCTGAAGAAGAATATTCATTACCTAATCCGGATCCGTATCGTCAGATACCAAACTTCGGCTTCTATCTCAAAGGTTAGTATCTGAGTTATTACAAATTTTCTTGTACGTGAATGCGTTTTATACTGTATACACGTCTTACACTAGTGAGATAAATTTCCATTAAATAAAAATATTTCTCATGAAAATTCATACCAGTAGATGCCGGCTCGGATTACGGCTCTGTAGAGTTCAGACTTTCACGTGTACGGATCCGACTAGATATTATATTCTACACTATTTGTAATACATTTGTTTCATGATACACGTCTTTCTTGAGGTAATAAATATTTACACTCAAATAATAATTTTTACTGGAATGAAAATTCATACCTAGCACAGGTCCTCAGGATTCACGGATAACACGGATTACGCTCTGTACCATTAAGGTCTCTGGATATTACCGACAGTTTTGTGACAACTCTATATATTGAAATTTAGGTATTATTAGGGTTAGTACACGTTATCCTATCTGATCAAATAATAAGTTTTCATACAAAAAAATATTCCCGAAAAAAATTTCATAACCCGAATCCGGTCATCCGTAGATAATCGTTATGACTTCGTGCTTATCTGCTCCGATCCGGTACTAAGGGTTATTTTGACTAGATATTAGCGTGAAAATCAATGTTAATCAACGATCGAAATATATAATGAGCAATATATATAATTTTCACCTAACAAATTAACTTATTTTGAAAAAATGTTATCCAATTACTCCAGCGCTAAGGCTTCCGGCTCCGGCTCACGAACCGGGCTAATGTGAGCTTCTGACTTCTGTCCGGGTCCTCAAGTTGCTGTCTCAGGATCCTGTGAAATTGCTCAGTAGGTCTCCATAGATGCATATGCAAGTTCATGTCCACGAATAATAATATTATGCTATATCTATTCATATATATTAGCTCACTTAGCATATCTTGACGTCTCTGAGGACTACGGCATTCCGGCACGGCAACGGCACCTGGCAGCCAAGCACCAGCACCAATCAAGCTCGCTGCGGCTGTCGGCTGTGCTGCTGCTTGGTGCTCATTTATTTTGACTTGGACTAAATAATCATGTGGGAGGTCTGGAGAATTACAATGTAAATAATAAAAAGAATTTCTATAGTATGAAATAAAACTTTTTTAACCTAATACACCTGGAATTACAATGTTGGAGCTGGTAAGTGCAGAGATTATATTTTTAGTGGATACACAACCTCACTGATAATTATATTACAGTATTATAAAACACTCATTTGAGAAATAAAATATAGTACACAGCATGATGTTTTAAAATCTATAATAGAGTGTAGTTTCGCTAAATCAATCTAAAAATAGTAAAAAAACAATGTTAAATTTTTATTTTTGACTTCAAAAAGTAGGGAGGCCGAGGATAAAGTCTAATTAGATGCAGTCCGTTTTCTACAATAAAATTAATATAGATAAAATAAAATAAAGAGAAAAAAAAGTTTATTGTGTTTGTTTTATTCATCACATGTGATTAACATTTTACTAAATAATGCAAATAAAATCTATTTCATTTTATCTACCTAAGACTCTCTTAGTTTCTCACTGACAGGTACTTAATAAAGATGTTTTTATTTCTGATTAAAAGCTTAGTAATATCATAACTTTATCTCTCAATTTCTCTCTGTTAGATTCACTATTACCATACTTTTCACATCCTTTCTAAACTCTTCTAAGGTTTCAATATCACTCTGCTCTTCTCTAAGTTAAGACTCGTAATACTAAGGATAGAGGTTTATAGTTTGATTATGGTATACCCAGAATTGTGATTCTTAGAAATCTTTCTTAAATTACATGCAAAGCTATTGACGTTAAGACTAAATCGTTAATTACTACATTATAATTAACAATGCATGTAAATTATATAAATAATTATAACTGCATACCTATTATTGGTATTAAATGTTTTAAAGAAGGAAAAATAAGTCATATAAAGTTCCTTACTTTAGAAAGTACTTATTTAAAAATTTAACTTTGATTATATAAGACATTGTTAAAAATAAAATTTATATGAAAATTGAGTTTTATGTAATAAAACAACCAAGTGGATTAGAGAGTTAGTAAAATAGGTGAAGCAAATTAATTTATCGTAATATTATTATCTTTCCTCCATTGAATAGATAAATATAATATAATAGTATGAATTATTTTAGATTAAAAACATATTTGATTACCAAGTTTAAGCATTTTAATAAGGTACTTAAAACGGAATTTTTAATATATTAAAGTATTAATTAATAAAATTTTTTTTATAAAAAAAACTTATCGTACAATGATTATATTTTTTCTAGTAACTTTATTTTTTACATAAATGAATTAATTTTTTCTATTATTATTATTTTTTACATTTGAATAAAGAGAATTCAAGACCATGGTAATTATTATTTTATTCTATAATTTTCAGAATGATATTATTTAGTTTATCTGCAAAGAGTAGAGGTATTATTAAGAATATAAATTTAATATGAAACTTTAGAATTTATTATGCTATCAGTTTTTTTTGGTTTTTTTTATATTTTATTATATTTATACTTTCCAAATTCTAATTTTAATAAAAAAAAAATAATATTTATATCTGATTATTATATATATGTATTATTATTATATATACTAGCATAACATATCTATTATATATATATATACTATAATCTATATTATATATATCATAATTTGCTATCAACTTCAAAATCTTTCTCGGTTTTGTTGGGTTTGTCGTCGGATCTCATTCAACCTTAGGCACGGAGGAATGGGACCGCCTCTCATACCCTCTATTTTTTTGCCAAAGATTTTTCAAATTTATCATGAAAGTAACTATTATTTTATATTAAAGATTTTGTAACACTTAATTAAATTACCTTAGACATGCCAGTTAAAAAGCTAATTTTGGAGATGTGACGGTAGACATACAATTGTTCCCTGGCGGGAAAATATATGAAACTGAACTCCGGTACTTTGTCAAAATGAATTAAAAGAAGTTTCTTTTACAAATACTTTTAGAAAAACATATTTTGTGTAAATAATTCTTGATTTTCTAAATATGTCACACAAAAACAAATATCGCAACAGTCTGAACGTTGCACTAGATATGCGAATTTAATTATCTAATATTAAACCAAATTTTCAGAGGACACAAGATTCTAAGAAACAAAAACATTCATCTTCCTACCATTCTCATTTTCTCCAGACACCCCTACTGCCTACTATCTTTTGTGATCACCTATTTAATTAATACGCTGACCCAGTGCAATGAATCTGAACTCCCTACTGCCCAATCCAAAACAACATACAGATATTCCAGAAAAATCAACATCTCTATCACACATTACCATCTAGATGGACCATTAATGTCACAATCACAATACTTGACCTTTTCATACTTAAATTTAAACCATTAAATATATTCTTACGTATGTTTAATAGATGTACATAACACATATATTAAAAAATTATCATAAGTTTATGTACCACAAGTCACTCATCAGAATTGCAACTCCTTCTCTCTCCCTCTCATTCTTTTCCACACCAGCACAAACACATTTTACACTACACAACTCATTTTCATACCAATTTTCTTTACATTCTTGTTATTTCAAGTCACAGTGACGAGCTTAATCAATATAATGGCCTATTCTACATATATCCCATATACACTCATACTCACCTCTTACTCAACATTTATTCTCTGACTTTACATGTACCTTATATAAGATTTATAAACTTTTCGCCTGATAAGTATATAGATAGGCCGCTTAACTCACCAGTGAGTGAGCGATCTACGGTAACCTTCTCTCAGAAGGATACAATTTTAGGTATTGACTTAAGGGATTACGCAACATAAAAGAGAGCTTGGATGGAAGAGAGAGCTATGAACTAAACTACAAAATGATCTGAGCTATAAACGTCTTGCGCTTCTAACACCGCGGAATACGATGTTGGGTAGAGATTGCTGTTTATCCCACCCAAACACATAGAATATACAGGGAATAGGGATGTCTGTAAAAATGTTATCTACGAAGAGGGCTGTTTGATATATAGTGTGTGTATATGTATGTGGGTGTATATGTTTGTTTTTTAATTTATGTTTGGTCTGATAGGTAGGAATGTGGATATTCACCGCAAGAAAATGAAAGGGAACTCAATTAGATCCCTACGTGGGACACAAGTGGTCAATGCACTACCATAAGCAAACATGTGTATATATATAAATTATTTACAGTAGTAGAGATTACATTTGCATATGTCTACTAAAACTTAAAATAATATTATATATTTATTAATATAAATATTATATATATTATATAATATATTATATATATAATATTATATATATTATATATATATATATATATATTCTATTATCATATCTGCAAAACCTTCTATTTTTTACCGTATTCTACTAATATATATAGCTTAATGTATATAATATAGATACTATAAATATAATAAATTAATATCAGTAATAGTAAGTATAACAGATGAGTAAACAGACACGCAGTTAGCTTTAAAGTTAGAGTGAAGTATTGCTAATTTTAAAACTTCATTGTACATGTAAGGAAACATCACTATAGAAAGAGTGTGAAGAGAATATTATAAGATAATTTAATAGAGTATATAATATATAGGTATTGAGTTATATATTAGCTAGTATAGTTATAATATTAGTATTAAATCTAGTATGTATTAATGATGAATACTATATAGTATTATTTAACTAGTAAGTACATAAAGTAAAGAATATATAGATTTAATATTCGATGAGGACGGTAGAGTATTATAAGTAATTATAAATTAGTATTATGAATAAGGTTAAAAAAATAAAATATGATAAATATGTATATAATTATATAGTAAACAAGTAACTAGGTAAGAATATTCATATTTATATAAGATAATTGGAGTAGAAGAAATAATAAGTACGCGGGGGGTGCATCTATAGAAATCTTATACAGCAATAAGTTTAATTTCCCTAATATTTTTAATATACATATACTTTATCAAAAAGCTTATCGATGAGAGTAAACAATTTTTTTTATTTTCGTAATTTTGATGAAGCATACCCTAACACTAACATAGGATCTCGAGGTAAGCCCGATGTCCCCGATCAATATGTTAATGTTGTAATAATCTAATCAAGGTTAAAATACTTAATAAGGACATTCAAGGTAACACCTGAGTATAAAGGTAAAGAAAAAGGAGAAGGAGAATCGGTTATTATGAAGGTCATGTAAGAATTGGCTCTCACACGCCAAGTATTTAATAATTAATCAATACAGCCCTCCATAAGGCTTATGGAACACTTTATTTAGGAAACAGTTGAAAAAAATTATAGGAGGCGCGAAGAGACATTAGTAATACATGGACGCTATCTTCTGATTGGTGCGAGCAGTTGATGCATGGGATTTAGTAGCAGGTCTCTCGCGGAGTATGGTGGAAATCGAAAATATATGTAGTGGGTGCCAAATTGTATTTTTGGATGTGAGGGTATTACAGTAAATTGTTTCTTAGAGATGGATTATGTGGTTCTTGTGTAAAAATAACCTGACCCAGCCCAGAGTGAAGTGCCAATGGATTTTGTTTTCCGGGCTATTATTATGGGATAACAATGATTAATTATATGGTGTTTGTGAGAATGAGGTGTAGGACACCCTAAGGCTTCCTAAGAGTACTCAAAAGTGTATGTGTTTGAGTTGGGCAATCTTGCTATCTCTGAACTTTATTTCTGGTCATTATGCGTTGTTTTATGATGTAAAGTTTGGGGTGGGTTCTTGTTCCGCTTCTATCGTTGGCTATAACAAAAACGCGATACACATAGAAGTTACGTACCCTGCCGGGTGCTCAAAAATTTGTTTCCCTGTACATCACATGCAACACGAAAACACACAGTATTTCTAGCTGACGTAAGAAAAAAAATTTAGAGCCCGAGTAGAATAGAATCATCAGATTAAGTCACTACGGAAAGTAATTTACACTCACTATTTCAACAATGCCAAGAAAACTACACAGATAACTAAGAACAGAACGCAAGAGAAACCAGTTAGCAGCTGACGCGATAATCTCACCTAAGTCGCTAGAATGCAGATAAGATGATAAGAGAAGAGACTTATCAGCAGAAATATATCACTGATGATTCCACACTTCTATAAGAATTACTCTAGAAGGAGATACGAAAGAAATTTTAGTTCTGAAGAGAGAGAAATCGTATCCTCTAAATCATCAGCTATAATAATAAACAACCGCTCTTAGGACCTTGTATTAAGCTTACGCAACCTAGTGGGCAGATAAAGAGGCCTGGACCAAGCTAACTCTGGAGACAATAAACGTTACTGAAGATAAAAGCAGTCAATGAATTTTCAACCCGCAGAAATTTATACAATACAGTATAAGCACTGTTAAGATACCCCAAGAAAGATAGAACTCCTGGCTCTCATAACGAGCAGTCCAACGGACTTATAACAATCAGTATAACACCTAAACTAAATGATAAGCAACTACTGACAATATCGAGAAATATACAGGAATACAAACAAAGGAAATACAGGGAAAGCCTTTTGGCTCACCGATACACAGACTATGAATCAGATACGCGAATACTGAAGAGAGAATCACAGGAAAGTCAGATAAATAGGGCACACAAAAAGAATCATGGGAAGGGTTTTGCATTACTAAAGAGATAAATGTCTTACGAGAGAACCAACAATCAACGATGGAAGGACGGATATATACAGTAAAAAATATGTAAAGATAAATACCCTTATCTTATCTAAAGTTTAGAGCCGTTAAATAAAGAAAGGCGCAAGGAGGCTTGTCACTAATTTTGTGTATAAGTATTATATTAATTTTTACATGTTTTATAATTAAAGTGTTTTTAAATAGAATGGTTTGTCAATCAATAGAAAAAACTGCGTTACTTTGTGAAGCAGAACGAGCAGATGAGTAAAAAATGATGGTAAAATGGCAATGAAGGACTGAAATCCTAAGTGATTCATTAAGTCTTTGTTGACTGTTTGTGAAAGAATGGAAAAGGTAACGATGAAAGAGAGAAATGAATAATAGATAATAAATTATTTCCGAAACTAAGATTCAATTTTCAATAGTTATCGAAAATATCTTAAATGAAACCAATTTAAAATAAATAATAATATAACGGTTGGGTATTAACAGAATCCCTCAACATTTATCTATGTTGTTATAAGATAAAGAGACACAATTGATTCCTAATTATATATTAGTGCTATAGGCTATATAGGTACTATTAATTATATAAACTGATTAAATTAATAATATAAGAGTTTATTTCTTTGGCCGAGTGGTATAGTTATATAATAACTAATGATAAAATAATTAAGGTACTAATATCATATTATAATTCTAGGCTTTCAACTAGCTATAACTTTCAAGCCCTCAATATTATACTATAGTATTAATATATGACATCAATAATAATCATATTGTGTTATGATAATATTCACCTGTATAGTATCAATTAAAGTTTACTATAACCCTAGGTTATTTATGAGTATTAACGTATCTACTGAGTGAATAGATATAAATAGGGACGGTCTCGACGATTAACGTTTGCTGATGTTGGTTAGTTATGACGTTCTATTGGAACTATAAATTCTAAGATAAGCGTGTCCTTTATAATTACGCTTAGGTCTACATGCTTGGAACTAGTTCATTTAATTTCGTGGCGACCAAGTTTCACTTCTATTAGGTACGCCCAATGACGAACTATGGTTTTTTTGAATAGGAATGGTATATTTTTTATTCAGATCTTGAAAATTACGTTAAGACCAATTATAAGCATTAATGTAACTGAAGAACATTTTTACCTACAGGTGTATCACCTCCTTACTCACTTCGTCATCCACTTTTAAGCCAGATAACTCATATTGGTACATCGTGACTACTGGAGTGTACTAACACTACATACGTACACATTTGTACACGCATTATCCGAGTAGGTAATGAAGGGAACTAACGAATAACTAAAGTAACTATTGTCACAGGACACTATACATCTTGAACGTGAATTTTTTGGGGTCGGCTTAGAAACCAATCTGTGAGAAACACCATAGAATACTCGGTGTAGGGTATATTAGTGAGGATGGGAGACTGACAGTGTATTGGTAGGTGCTCACAGATGAGACTAATAAAACGGAGCTATGGTTTGGAATGGTTACAATTTGAGCATTAAAGTGCTAAAACGTAGAATTCGCCATCCTAGTGTTGCAATGTAACAATTCGACCATGGCTCGTTTTTCGATGTCGTTTTGATGCACACAATGCGCTGCAATGTCGTCTTATAATCGCCAGCGTATGATTAGAGTAATCTGATAGTTTTTCACGATTTGGTTCTAAATACCTAAATTTACTTCAACGTAATGTCCGAAAAGTTACTTGGTTCGTAAGTTCTTCATTACCATACGGTATGTGCGTTGAATATACAGTATGTGTGTCGTATATCACCACAAGCGATTCAATAATTTGAAGTCACAAAGCTTTGCAGGTTAAGGTATAACAGCATTGTAGTGACACACTGTATTCTAATAATTTAATAGTATCAATATTTCCATTACACCTCTGGAATTAAGAGGAGTATATACACTACATTCAAATAACACATAGTTCGCTCATTTAGTGAGTTTAGTACTCTGCATGCGCAATATAAGTTAACCATGTAAACTGAATCCACGAGGAGAGGCTAATTAAGGACACAAGGGCAACTTGTGAGTATGTATACACAATACTGGTCAAAGGATTCTTGTCACATAAATCCTGATGTTTCACTGATCTGATGGAAAGTAAAACACCTCTCTTAATATATTTACAATCTATCATGAATTCTATATTCTATATAGCTCCAGAAAATATCGTACGTAGTGATGATAAACAAGAAACATAGCCCGAAAAGCAGAGTCATTATCATTTAATTTATGATTCAAAATTTCACCCTAATTTTAGTTTTCTGAAACTTTAGTTAACCAAGGCAACCTAAAGACCTTGTTAGAGCATAACTTTTAAGCTCCAGATTGAATGGCTGGAGTATTCTTCATAAACAACAAAAGTATGTATTTTTAGAGGTATTGTAATATATATATACCTAGATGATTACTAGAATATAATTGCCGTATACTTAATTATTAGGCCTTATATAATATTATACCATATATATATAGAGTACGATGGCGTCTTTCTTAAACCGTTTATGACTATTATTTATTAGAAAATATACCGCAATACTTAAACTATAACTTAGCGTTTTTTTTATATATATATAATATTATCTAGTATCTAATAAATAAATTATCTAGTATTACCCTTTATCGTTATACAAAATATAATAATTCATAAATTAATAATAATTACATTGACTGCGAATATATATTTAATATATATATATTATGTAGTATAATATTACATAAATATATCTAAATTATATGTGAATTAGTACAAACCTGTCAAATAAATAAAGATTCCTCTATTTAGTAGTTACTTATATATTACTAATAACTGTAAAACTGCCAGATAAAAGTCATATCCTACCCATGGCCTACTTAAGTTATAATTTATACCAGGCACTAGGGTAGGGTACTATTTGTGAAAAGTGAAGCTCCATATACTTTAGAAGTTTATTATTTTAAATAAACTAATTGAATAAACCCTATTTGAAATAATAAAATTATATTTTTTTATATTAATTCTTCAAATTTGTTGAAAGAATTTTTAAAATAATTATGTCCATCTTTTAAAGATATGACACTCAGAAATAGTGAAGCAGTTAGTAACTTTCAACAAAATTCTGAAAATATATTTTCAAGTGATTCTGATAATAGCACTGAAGAATCTTTTTCTTCAAATGTTGTTCCAATAGAAATTCGCGACATTACACTTGCAGAAAAAATTGAATAGTAACTTTCATATATATTATTCAAACCAAATTTGCAACAAAGGATAGGTATCTGGAAAAATGTTTTGGGAAGGCAATACGGATGCAAAACTAGCATGCAAATTTCTGTAACTTTTTCAAAATAATATTATGATTCCCTTGAAACCATTCAAAGCCTGAAGCCATTGTAATAACTTAAATCTTAAATAGGCTTATGCAGTGCGAAGGCAATCAGTTTTGATCCTTCTGGAAATATACTTACATTCGGCTCCTCTGGTGATAGTTCTAACATAACAATTTGGGACTGGAGCAAAAATAGGAAAAAACTCGAGTACAAAAGTGGTCACTCTGGATACGTGCTTCATTGCAAATTTTTACCTTTGAGTGGTAATTATCACTTAGTTTCCTGTTCAGTTGATGGATCTGTTCGTTTAGGAGAGTTTTCAGAGTGCGGACAGCAATAAGTTACAAGATAGTTAGCCAAACACGATAGAGGAGCAAGAAAACTATCGACATGGTCGCATTCTCCGTGCGAGATTTTGTCAGTTGGAGAAGATGGAAGAGTGTTTGATATTGACCTCAGAGAAGATTCAAACAAAAGAGAGATTTTTGTTAAAAATTATTAGGAGCGCAGACTTTTGTTGTTTGGTATACACGCAAAACCCTTCGATAGTTACTAATTCTGTGTAAGTGCCCCAGATAATTATGTAAGAGTTTACGACAGAAGAAACACTAAAAATGGAAATCCATGTATGATATATTGTCCTACACATCTGTAATAAAGTAATTATGCAGTAACATCTACTTACATGGTAACTTGCTCCATGTATAACTATAACGGAAGTTAGTTACTTATAGCCTACGAAAATGAAGATATATATCTATTCGATACTATCAAACCCGAATATTCAGAACCAATTCATCGTTACGTTGGCCGCAGGAGTAGTTTTTTAGGATTAGGAGGAGAGATTTCGTTTTTCAGTCCAACAAGCAAATATATAGTAGGAGGTTCACGATGTGGCAGCCTCTTTGTTTGGGACACAAACACTGAAGCCATAATTGACTGTATTCCTTTGGGAAAAGATTACGACATAATTACTGCAATAGAAGCTCATCCACATTTTCCAATTCTGGCCACAGGTGGAAAAGATATGGTATAAATTTGGTTACCAAATGGTCAGAAATAAAGTTCTCAAACTTATATTGATGATACAATTCGTTCTAATTTGTTTCACTCAGTATATTCTTAGCAGGTTGCTGAATAACTAAAAGGTTCCAGTTCAGAAGAAATCATGGAAATTTGATATAATACTTATGGTACGTAAGCATATAGTGTACTTTACACACAATATATCGATATATCAACATTTTTCCATATTTTAATTAATATTAAAAAAATTAAAGAAAAATAAAATAAAATCTGTATCACTACCTAACCAAATCGTTTTCTCTTAAGTTGCCTCCTAGCATTACCCGTAAGATAATCAATACCAGCTAATACATGTATAACCAACTAACCTATACATTGCCATGTACTAATTTAATTGAACATAATTTTTTTTTTTTTTTTTGGTGGTTACATTTCTCTGAGGTTCTTTCAATACGCTGTGCTACAAGACACCATTGTTGGTACTAACATATCGCTATATAGTGAATGAGTCGTACTCTACTCTCACAAAATAGGTATTATACAAATCCTAAGTTAGGCTTATCAATGCTGTGTACTCTAAAATAATACTTTACTTTATATATTGGTGGTGGAATGAGAGCCACATTTATTATGGAACACTATTGAATGTGGGTGCTGGTGTACATGACTGAGTCTACACTAATAATTTGAATGTGTTATCGTGTTATATCAGTATAGTGCTTGCGAGCAAGTTGGAATACAGAATTGGAGGATATACAGATAGTAGTTAAGTACTAGTATATATATATAATATAATATATATATAATATATATATTTATATTATTAGTATATATATATATATATATATATATATATAGGTATATATATATATATACCAGTATATAGATCAAATAATACTACAGACTTCTCGTAGTTTAAATTTTTTTTTTTTTTTTTTTAAATTAAAAGGTTCACACCTCACCATAGCGCTATTCAAGAAGGGGAACTTCTCTAGGTAGTCGATCACGGAATTTCCAAACTAGATTCGATACCCTCGACTTGCATTCGACTCCGTCGCTCTAAAATTTGCCGTCGGTTTTCTGTATATTAAAATGATTATTGATTAATTTAGCGCCCTTGAGGTAATTGAATTCATCATATCAGCCACAGCTGTTTATATTCATTATCATTAAAGATACACAAAGATAAGCTATCGTGGAAGGTCCTAAATTGTATCGATATAACACGGTATATATATACTATATATATATATATATTATAATATATAATATAATTATATATAGTAGTATATATATATTTATTATATATATATATAATAATATATAAATATATTTTATTATATATATAATATATATATAGTATATATAATATATATTATATATAATATATATTAAGTAATATATATATATAGTATATATATATATATATAATTATATATATATAATATATATATAATATATTATTATATTTATATATATATATATATAGTATATATATATTTATAATTATATATATATATATATATATATTATTATATAAATATATATAATATATTAATAATATAATATAATATTATATATATATATATAATATATATTATAATGGCAGTTTCAAAGTGAAAGTGGTGTTGTGGTTTTGCTCTGCTCTGTGTGTTAGTGCTTTGTTTGTTGATTTTGTGCTATTCAGAGTGTTGGTTTAATTTGTGTTTTAAGTGCATCAGTATTTTAATTTTATAGTAGTCTAGTGGTTTTTAATTAATTTAATTTAAAAGGTTATTTTAATCATATAACGTATATATATATATATATTAATATATATATATATATATAGTAATACTAATTATATATATATATATATATATATATATTATATATATATAAATATATATATATATATTATAATATTATAATATATTATATATAAATATATTTTATTATATATATATATATGTTATATATATATAATTATGGTATATTTGTTTAGAGCGAACTAATCATCGATCTATCTCAAAAATACAATAGTTACATGGAAAAGGATACATTGTTGGAATCCAGGCAAAATTTTCGCCGGAACTGAAAAAAAAAAAAAATGAAAAGAAAAAATCTTTTAATTCCCATTATTCACCTAGCTACAGCGATAAAGGAATACATTTTTTGGAATGCTGGTAAAATTTTAGTTAGGGAAAATGTAAAAAATAAATACATAAATAAAATAAATTTGGCTATTTTTTTTAGGACAGGGGACATAATATCTATATAATATATATATATATAATTATATTATATTATATATATATATATATTATTATATTATAAGTATATATATAATATATATATATTATTTGTAAAGGTAATTACAAGGCAATGTAGGGGGGCTCGAGCCGACTGGGGAACACGGGGGACGTTTTCCACCCCGTAGGGGAGGGGTCGGAGGAACCCCCGCGACCCAGATACCAAAGACCAGAGACCCCCCCGAGGGGGGGAATTAGTCCTAACCCTGTCGGTTCCCCGGAAGGCCGAGAGACCCCGAACCCTGCCATCGCCATCGGTGCGCTATACCCTTGGGGTATTTTAGTAAAAGAAAAAGCAAAATTAATGAAAGTCTATTTATTTAACGAGTAATCATAAAGTCTCTTATGGCTCTCTAAATCATATTATATAACTCATTATAGCATAATATTGTTTTATTTTTTCTTTTTTTTACATTTTCCTATGTAAAATTTACCAGGATACAAATGTATTCTTTTTCGCTGTGCTATTGTAGTTTTTGAGATATTTTTTTTTTCTCCACAATTTTCAGGCCCTAAAATTGGATCCATCATTCTCCATGGAATGTATTCTTTCTGTGGCTATCTGGTAGTTTTTGAGATATGGATTGATGATAGTTGTCGCTCTAACAATTATCACCTATATATATAATATATATATATATATATATATATATATATTATATATTAATATATTATATAATAATATATATATATATATATATATTATATATATATAATATATATTATATATATATATATAATATATATATTAGTATTGTATATATATATCTATATTTATTAGAGTTGGGGGTGTACGAGACTGAAATTTTCGGTTTCGGACGGAACCGAAATTAGCCGGAATCCCCCAAAAAAATCCGGCCGGAACCGGATTTCTAATGAACTTTTCTTTAGCTATAAAGAAATTACAAAAATAATTTGTAACTTTTGATTTAAATCTTTATATATATAATATATATATATAATATATATTAATATATAATATTATATATTTATATAGGTATAATTATATATAGTATATAATATAATATATATAATATATATATATATATATATAATATATATATATATATATATATATATATATATGCAACAAAATTACTATAAGGAGCTTTGTAAAACATATGCATGCATGTCATAGTGTGTATACATCTATGTCGAGGCAACCTTGCAAGTCTCCTGTATACACAAATAAAATCCGTTGGTGAACCGAATTTCAAGTATAAGAAAATTTGTAACTGCGTAGAAATAAATGCATGGCATTTTCCCCCCTTCAGGGAGAAAATGCCAAGTATTTTGAATCTGATTGGTGGAGGGCTCCAACGAGGGCCCGACGCTAAACTGATTCGAGAGTGATAGTTAGGACTTCATACGAAGAGGTTAACTTAGAATTGGTCTGTGCCCAATATTATTATTGCTATAATTACGAGTTATTTAAAGTAATTTTATAGCTGATCTATGGTGCAAATTTATCATCCTATTCATTGATCAAACTGAAAGTGTTAAATGTCAATCTCATTCCAATAATTAATAAACGCTGATTAGAAATTTCTCTCATTAAAACCACAAATTGATTAATGATTTTTCATTAATTACTTGATGCTAAGCTAGTCTTAGCCTACATCTCTGGTACCCCCTACAGTGACTAATTAGAAACCCCCTGATCTGGAGTCAGATATTGTGAAAAATTGCCGGTGTAATCAAAAATTTGTTTAAAAAAAAAATCAAAATCTGTGCTTTTGAAACTAAAAAAAAAATAACTGCTTAACCAAACTAAAAATAAAAACAATGACAGTGATAGTGATTCAAGAATAACTATGTGCGTTCTAATAAAAAAAATAACAGCGAAATAAAGTGAATATCAAGCAATAAATTCTAAACTACGTGAAGATACAATAGTTTTATTACGAAAAGCAATAAATCGTAATTAAAGAAGGTCGTAGTGTTAGAAAAAAGCCGGCGCAAAAAGCGCATTCAAAAAAAAGGAAAAAAAATTTCTTCTTGTAACGGTCCCATAACCAACGACCTTCAACAATTTCGTAAACTAACCTTCCTTGTTCTAAAAAACAAAACGCGGGAAGAAACAAGAGACCGACGCTGCTCAAACATTGAAAATTTTCAAAACAAAGTTCCCATCTTAGGCTTAACACTCCTGTGGCAGTGAAATAAAGTCTTTATAGTCACTAAAAGAATGGGTTCAAACGAAGAAGAACTCACAAAAACTCCAAAAGAGTCACTCAACGAAAGATTCTCACAAACACTCCAACCGAGTCACTCTAAAACTTTCCCTAAAACAGAAAAAAAGGGGAATAGAAAAATATCACCCCCCCTCCAATGCTTGCTGAATTCCCCATGAGAGAAGAGCAGTTCATCGCTTCAAAAGTTGATACCCGAAAAACTCCCCGCTATAACCCTGAGGGAAAAAGAAAGCTACAACTCTCACTCTGCTCACAAAAAAGGATACGAAAACGTGAAGAAAGAGACCACTGGATTTTGAACTTCTCGGTGCTTGCAAAATTACCGGAATAAATAAAAGTAATAAAATTGTTGAATCAAATAATTTACTTGATAACGTTAATAAATAATATTATCATAGTATTGAATGACTTGTATAAATAATAATAATATAATAATATAATATATAATAATAAATAATAAAAAATAATATAACTTTTTTTTCATATAAAAATATTGAATAATAATTAAAAATGTGCTTAAGATTTATGTATATTTAAATACCTTGAATTATAATGATGGAATACCAGTATTAATAGAATAAATAATGAAGAATAATCTAGTATGAATTAGTAATTGGAATTAAACCAAATATGTTTCCTATACAATAATAATTGGTGAAAAGACAAGTATTAAATAATGAAATTGTACAAGGTTCGCATGTACCTTATCAAAAAAAAAAAAAAGAAAGAAATTTTTCCACCAAAAATCAATGGTTATATTATGGATAAAAATCTTAAAAATAATAAAAAAATTCCAATCAATAATGTTCTATAAATAATACACTGTTTAAGGACAAGGTTTAAGAATGATTATTCAAAAACGAAAATGTGATTATAAATGCACAATTAAAAATATATTATAACCCGTGGAGTTTCAGCATGTGGACTATATTTTTTTTCTAAATATGTTCTTTAAATTTATAACCTACACTACAATCGCGTTATTAAGTAAATTTTTAAATGTTTAAAATGATGCGTGGGCGCAAAATTAAGAAAGTGCGGCAACTTGAAGATCCCTCACCGTTATTATTTTTTTAGATTTCAGAACTCATCGAGCACTTTCGTGCTCCAGATTAAGCCTGAAACGACAGTTATGGGGGGGGGAGATTTGGGATGTCATGCTTTCAAAATTTGTAAATATCTAAAAATTACGTGAATGCGAAAATAAATAATTTTATAATGTTTGTCAAATCCAACGCCTGATGGATATTAGTTTATATATGATATCTTATAATAATTTCTTTAATATTTCAAATGTTGATATAGTGGAAATTTGAAGGTTGGAAACTAATCGTAGTTGTAAAGATCAGATACAGATGGCGTTTTTGCGCAAATGTTTATCTGGCGAGGCTGTGAGCGAGAGTCGCATTTAAGATGTTTTCGCCAAACAAATATCTACTAAGGTTGGCAACGTTTGAAATAAATGTCATTCCATCATAAAAATTAACAAATATTCAAAAAGATTTTCTTGCCAATGATTTATATAATTTTAATAAAATTTACATTTTTTCGGTCGAGTTACATGTGCTTGATGAAAAATAAATTATGCTCCTATTTAACGTCATTAAAATTTTTAAGATCAAACCAGGATTCTGATGAAGCAGTTGTTTGACGAATATGATTTTGAAATGAGCATATTATTATTGTTAGGCCTTAATGAACTTTTATAAAGAAAAAGAAAATTTGAAGATAAATTTAATAATCAAAGGTATAGAATTTCTTTAACTGCCATAAAATCGAATATATTTAAATATAAAAATATCGTCGCATGCTTAGAGGGTATACTTAAGAATTTCTCTCATTGTTAAACTTTTCCTTTTCTTTCAAGCCTCTATTTCTTATACATAAAATAAATAATTAATAAAAGTGCAACACTGTTAAACTTGCGAAATGCCAACGAAGCGACTGAAGCAAGAAAAGAGCAATAAAAATAAGGAAATTTAATACCTACACAAAACAGCTGGTCGGTCCTGAACAAACCTCCCAAAACTTGCGGTGGCCATTTGAAAAAAAAAAAAAAAAAAAAAAAAAAAAAAAAAAAAAAAAAAAAAAAAAAAAAAAAATAACGAATAACTGCATGTGATTGGAAAAAAATAAATGATATTCAATTTTTATTGACTTTCGCCATCGAAGGAAGGAAATTTGAAAACAAGAGTTTCTCTAATTTTAATCTGATGAAAGAGTCAAAGTAAGACGTTAAGTCCCGGAGAGGTTTTAGCCAACGAAAAAAATAAAGAAAAGAAGCAATTATTATGTGTTTAAAAATCAGGATGATGAACAAAAGTCATAAAAATGAGGAAACCCAGGACCGAAAAGTACAGTAGAGGAAAGTTGGAAAATATTGTTATGCTGTCATAAACTTTGAAGACAAATATGTATATATTTATAAAATGTCATGGTTGTAGTAGTCTAATGTTTAAAAATTTTCGTCTTTTACTGTAATTAGTGTTCTGACATTTCCTTTATCTTCTCCTCATGCATGTTTCTTTGTTCCTCCTCTCAGAAGGTTGGGTAAAAAGATATACGAGTGATAATTACTTGTCCCAACTAATTAAGGCTTTCATATCTCTTTATGCTCCAAGATCTACCAAACTATGCACTGAAAATATTAATAAGTAATTAAATACAAAGCTTGTAAGCACAAGCATGTGTGCCTAAAATCCTGTACACCTGTGTATCTATGTGAAATCCTTTAACATTAATCCAATGAATTACAAAGCCAACTCTTATATAAAACTGTTAGAAAAGACACCCCCTCACCCCCTTTTGGTAGGCGTGCTCAAGATTCAAATATTAGGCATAGAAGTCGAATGAGGCAAATGAAAAAGCTGAAATGGGGAGTTGGCATCGACAAAGCGCCAGAGGAAGAAGTGGTTGCGCCCACTCCTTCCTTATTATAGAATTACTGATAATCATGTATAAATCTTAAAATCATAATTAACAATCCTTTATTATTATTCTCATTGTTAAATACAACATTGATGAAATATCTAATTGTGAAAATTTCATTCTCATGTGATCTGTTTAATAAAGAATCAAGAAACGATGCTCTCACTTTATTTACAGTTAATTGATTAATTACATCTCATTAATTATTTGATAGCTAAGGTGATCTTAGCGCATATATATATATATATATATATATATATATATATATATATATATAATATATATATATATATATATATATATAATAATATATATATATATTATTATATATATATATATATATATATATATATATTATATATATATATTATATATATAATAATATATATATTATATATATATATTTTTATTCATTTCCTTCCTAAATTTTAAAATAATTTCCTTCTTTGAACAGCCTGACCAATATGCAATATAAATTTATTCAAAACAATTGTTCTTAAAAATAAAACTTCATCAATAAAATCCTCCTTTAAACGTTGTTCTTAGATCCGATTTTATTATGTTTAAAAGCAGTAAGCTCTCAACATTATTCACTTAACTAGGAGGAAAAGCTGTAATTGTGCAGTGGCTCTTTGCAAAATTTAGGATAGCAATTGATTGCCTCTTTAACTGTTAACTTTGATTTCCGGTCAATTTTTTATTATTCATTCTAATGCCTTATGACATTCTACCCCCTTTAATTAATCTAGGTTTTAGAGTTGAGTGTCTTTTACTGGTGATGGGCCTTTTTAATTTTTTTCAACGCTTTTCTGCATGCTCCAAATTTTCCCATTATCTGCCAAATTTGACTTCTTTATATTCATTTCTGACAAGATACTTACTACAAAGGAGGATTCCTGAAACTACTGAAGCTATCTGACTCCGACCCAGATTTGTGTTCGATAGTGTTTTCATTTTACATCTAAGTTCACAAAGAGCATTCCTAGCTTTTAATATCAGATCTTAAGTTCTGAGAAAGATTCTGGAACAAAGATGGCCGACAAATGTATTTTATTTTCAGTTAAACATTTTCCCTTCCTTTTCATGGAATTTGTTTTTGTCCATTTGGCTAAATAAACTTCTCTACTATAAAAATTTTCTTCTGATTGAGTGAATTTTTTTGGTTGTTAAGTATGGGTATTTCAATAATATTCTTCGAGGGTTTCGATTTGTTCCCACTGACTATCCAGAGAGAAAAATTTTCAGGGGTACCGGCAGCCCATCATATAGTAACTATATTTTTAGATTTGCAAGAAGCCTTTAGAGCATTATGAAACATGTACTTTCCCCCATATTGTCTCTTGACCTAAGAGATTGGCCACTTTTCCAGCTTGAATCTTCAGAAATTCCACTTTAATTTTTGGGGTACGTGCTGCTTATGCAATTTGTCTCGCCTTTCTTATAAGATTTGCTGTATGAAGTATTGGGTGGAGACCATCACGCACTTTTAACTGTAAAGTAAGAACTCCACATCTCATGTGTGCATGTTAACGTCATCATCGGAACATAGTCTTTTTCATAGTTTTAAATCAAGTTCATCTGGATACAGACTATTACTTCTTCATTTGGCATTCAATACAATCAGTATACATTTACCAAGCCTCCCTGTTCCTTCACCCTCATGCTTCCCCTATTTTAATTTTTTCCATAGTACTGATCATGTTTGAGGCGTTATCCGTAACTAAGCTAATTACTACTTACTTACCGCTTGTTATTCGAGTTCTTTTAAAACGTCAGTAACAAATACTTGGATATATTCACTGAAATGTTAAAATGTTGAGTATTTTTTTCTTTAACTGCTAACGTTTTAGAAATGTTGTTTTTTTATCTTCGTCCACATATCTAATATTGGCAAATATTTTGTCTTGCCCATGTGTAAGCATCCATTTTAAAATGCATGGAGTCTAAATTTAATAAAGCATTTTTTTTATTTTTTTGGCTTTATCCCTCTTCTAGAACTATTTTACAAATCTTTTCCCGGTCTAAAGGGACTTCCAGTTTCGAAGCCATGTCTCCACACAGTGCTTTAAATCTTGGTCTTGTAAAGAAAACTAATGGGTCACTATATTTAAACGATCGTAAATAGTCAATTGTATTTTGAATTTTCACTTGACATAGACATAAGTTTTGGGAACGAAAAAGGTTTCCAAATTTAGCCTGAGGTTTTGATATTAAAGGTTTTTCCTGATTACCTTTTGCTTCAATCTTTCTTTTTAAACCAATTGCAGCAAATGTCTGGATGAGAGCTTATTAAATGTTGTATTAATTTAAAGGATCCAATAGATGTATTGCGATCCCATGAGTAGCATGATCGAACTGACTGTTTCCCATCAATTTTGTTAACCATTTCTTATTGAACAATAATAAAAGTACTTTTAATCTTTAATCAAAAATGAATCAAGTAAACAATGAGGTGTTTCGATTTTTGTTTAGTTGACATGGATTTTTCTAAGGATATTAAACTTAATAATTAAAGTTATCTATAGAAGTACCGAACCTTTTTTTATTATTGATTCAAAATAAATTTAATAT
>JABUQX010043525.1:0-7500 GCA_015478945.1 Trachelipus rathkii | reverse complement strand
AAAGGCTGTACTACTACTACACATTGGTAACAATCACCCATCTATTCCCATCGCACATGCAGTACACATGAAGGAATCATATGAAAGCATGGATTTTCTTTTGGATAACATTCAGTACGGAAAATACAAGTGGAAAATTTGCGGTGATTTTAAAGTTATTGGACTTATGTTAGGCTTGCACAACTGGGTTATACCAAGTATCCATGCTTTCGGTGTGAATGGGACATCCGGAATAAGGATGAACATACATAGAAAGGTTTGGCCACCTCCGAGAACATTCATCACCGGGGAAAAATATTAAAAGCAAACAGCTAGTTGATCCTAAGGATGTACTTTTACCTCCTCTTCACATAAAACTTGGACTTATCAAGAATTTTATTAAAAGTATGGACAAAGAAGGCAAAAGATTCAAATACATTGTGCAGAAATTCCCTCGAATTAGTGATTCTAAAATTAAGGAAGGGATTGTTGCTGGTCCTCAAATTCGAGATCTGGTGGAAGATGAAAAATTTGCTGAATGTCTCAACAGAACAGAATTAGCTGCCTGGTCTGCATTCCAAGATGTAGTCAAAAACTTTCTTGGGTCTTACAGAAGCCCACATTACAAGACCATGGTTGACACTTTACTGTCAGCATACAAAGCTCAAGCCTGTAACATGTCCCTTAAAATTCACTTTCTTCACTCTCACCTCGACTTCTTCCCTGCAAATTTAGGCGCCGTCAGCGATGAACACGGGGAGAGGTTTCATCAAGACATATAGCGAAGATGGAGAAGAGATATCAAGATAGATGGAATCCGACTATGCTGGCCGACTACTGTTGGGGACTCATTAAGGAATCACCGCAAGACATTTACAAACGTAAATCAAGAGCTGTTGCGTTTACATAAATTGTTGTAAAATTTAAAAAATGATAAAATTGTTAAAATTGCTAAAAAAATTAAATTGTAAAAGTGCAATTATTTACAATAAATGTATATATACAATGTTGTTAATGAACTGTTACTCAGAAAAAAAATTCTATACAAACCAGTAAAAAATTGTAATATTGTAAAAAAAATAAACGTAAAAAGTGCATTCTGTTTACAATCATGTATATATACAAATGTTTTTCATTGAATGTTACTTAATGAACAACATAATGATTTAAAAAAAGGTTGAGGACGTAATTTTTTGCATTCAACTAAAAAAGTTAGTTAATAAATAAATAAAAAAGCTAAATTAATAAAGAGCAAATATCTCAAAATCTGTGGGTCCCGCAGGAAAACTATAAGTATATTCGGAATCAGCAACTAAAAATACATAAAAAAAAGTGTGTTTCCCAACCGATACAGAAAAGAAGTTAATTTTTGTATATATGTGTTATTATTATTACTATTACTGAGTTTATTATTAATACAATTATCAGAGGTGGGCATTCCGCAATTTAAGTCCGCAATTCGTCAATTCCGCAATTGCGGACTACCAAAAAAAAATTGCGGAATTGCGATTGCGATAATTTGAAAAAAGTTGCTCAGTTGCAGTTAGCGCAATGTCTAAATCATTTCACAATTTAAGTCTGCAATTAGAAGACTACAAAAAAAATTGTGGAATTACAGCGGAATGCCATAATTTATAGTCCGCTATAGCAACTTTCAAAAAAAAAAATGAAATATATATATATATATATATATATATATATATATATATATAAATGGATAGAATATATATATATATATATATATATATATATATTATATATATATATATATATATATATATATATATATATATATATATATATATAGTAAGGGGTGGGAGACCAACAGCAAACCGCAAACCGGATGTTGCAAAGCAACATTTGGTTTTTGACGTTTGATACATCAAAGTTAGGGTTATTAAGATCGGTAAGACCGAATTTAGGGTCTAGAAGACCGTTTTCTGAGTTTTTAACCTGCTCTTAGGGGTTTTAACCTCTTCAAAAAGGGGTTTTTGGTTCCTAGAAGGTTTAAAATGGTCGGTAGATCATTTCTGATGGGGTCCATTTGATTTACCGAGGTCTTAACTCCTAAATCGATTTTTAAATCGCCTTTCTATGTGTTCTTGTTGGTTTAATACATTGAAAAACATAATCGAAAGAAAATCATTACTATTATTTAACATTCGATTAATCACGGTAGTAATGGATGGATTTTGAACTAAATTTCTAGCACGCCTTCCTCCCCGCCCCCTTTCTAGCACTTCTAGCTTGTTCTATCCTATTTATCGGTGTAGGCCTGAGTATGATGTCTAACCCTATGTATTGAAGGTCAGAGAATCGATTCCGATGGTTTTTAATCGGATCGGAGCAGCCGCTGAGGTGCTAGAAAAGTGTTTCACACCGCTCTAGCACGTCTAGCCTTCTTCTATTTTTTCTATCTCATGGTCCGGGTATGATATTTAATCCTATGTTTAGAGGGTCTGCGAATCGATTCCAATAATGTCTAAGCGGATCGGAGTAACCATTAAGGTATTAGCACTGGCGTTGAGGTGCTCATGCATATTTTAGCGCTTTTAAAGGATTTCTAGTTGATGTATCCGTTTCAAACTTGGCACCATGCCTGTTGAAGGTGTTGCCTGCCTGGCCCTGAGTGAAGCCAGAAGAAAAGCACAGAGTGCGTAGCAGAGGAAGATGGAGGACGGAATGAAAAGAAGTCTCATATGACGGAGCGATTGAGTCATTGCAGGTATCGGTGCCGTCACCGGTGCGGAGCCGGTGCTTTACCGGGTTAGTAAACATGTACTTAGCACTATAACACTGGTATCCTTCTATAGGTTATCGATATCGTAGAACATGGATAACATAGTTTCAGTAGTCTCAGAGGTGTCTGAGGACCCCCCTGGAGGCGGCCCAACTGAAAAGAAGAATTACACAGAGTGCATAAGAGAATGCATAATGACGAATGAAGAATAACGACGGATGATGATGATGACTCCGGAGGAATCAGAAATGACAAGGTTCCCATTTGAGATGGGGCCCGAACCCAAAACGGGGTTTTGCCCTTAAAATGAAATTTTAAGGGTCATTAAGCTATTAATACATAGACAAATGCTCTAGTAGCAACATTCCTATATTGCACACATATATGAAACTTAACACAGTGAGCTTAAGCGATATTCTCTTAATCGATCACAATGGCTGTCAAATGTTGCACAAAATATGAAACTTAGCACAATTATGCACCGCGGTCTAAGTATTAGCCGTACAGTCTAACTTAATCTATCATTACCTAACCTGACTAAATACATCAACCTAGCATTGTCTAGCGTAACCTAACTCATATAACTTTTCAATCAGAGCATCTCTCTCTCTCTCTCTCTCTCTCTCTCTCTCTCTCTCTCTCTCTCTCTCTCTCTCTCTCTCTCTCTCTCTCTCTCTCTCTCTCTCTCTCCACTCTCTCTCCTTCTCTCTCCTCTCTCTCTCTCTCCTCTCTCTCTCTCTCTCGCTCTTGTCTCTACTTGGTGTATTTTTGTATACGCAGATTCTCTCTCTCTCTCTCTCTGTCTCTCTGTCCTCTCTCTCTCTCTCTCTCTCTCTCTCTCTCTCTCTCTCTCTCTCTCTCTCTCTCTCTCTCTCTCTCCACAAACATTAATTATAAAGACAGTTTTAAGTTTAATTATTCAATTAAATCTAGTACAACCTTTCAGTTCACAAGGTTATTATTTCTAAAACGTCATACAGTTGTGTATAGTTTTTAAAGTCGTTGGAAAAACATTTTTTATTTACTTTTTATCCGTGTCATTTATGTTTTCAAAATATTTAATATATACGTATTTTTATAACTTGTTGCCATCGTGTATAGTCTTTTTTATACTTAAAATATTTTAATTTATAAAAAAAATATTTATTATTGTTATTAAGTTTGTAAAAACATTTTTGTTTTTAATAAAAAATTAGAAATTCTATATAAAAACATGTACTTTACGGAATCTGAATCAGTTAAAGCAGTTAGCGCAGAGCATCGTAGCCAGGTACAAACATAGCCCCTGCCATTCCAATGTCTTGCTCTAATGGACTTTACTCCTTTAACGTTATATTTGTTCATGTATAAGTATAGAACATAAACAAAATAAGGGTCTCGCGACGAGCATGAAAAAATATTATTATTAAAAACATTTCATGTTTTTTACTAATTCTTTTATTCTTTAATGTATAAGAACGAAAAATATCAATTATTCCACTACATTTTATATATTCAGTTCACGTTTAACCACATTTAAAATAGTTCTTTTGTATGATTACAACATAAAGTTTTGTCTTTTAGCGTATCTAACATACCTTACGTAAGAACTAATCTAACATTAACAAAATTCAATGCATAATACCGGTAAGTAGCAAAACATCCTTACAAAACTTTAAACTATTTCCACTTTTCCAACAGTTCTCTGAGGCTAACAAACCAATGTTAATTTTACATTTTCATAGTAATATTTAACAAATCTTGGTAAATATTTAACATAGGAAAATCACACACTGAATACCAAAGTTATATCATAAGTTTTACTTTTAAAACAAAGCGATGTTGCCAAATCATCGGTGCAACCGCTATACCTAAATTTCACTAGATTAAGAGAATGAAATGCTATCATGAACAAGGAGGCGTCATATATATATCCAAATAGCATACGAAGATCATGTCTAACCTTGAATAATGTAACTATAGCACATCGTAACTAACAGTATGAATCTATATAATTATCAATGTCTCTCAAGGACCTGAACAAGCCATTACTGTTAATATAAAATTCATTCCCGACATTAACAAAGTAAGCTTAACATGTAAAAACCTTTATTCGTCATACCCCATTCAAGGCTAACATTACCAACATATCTAACATTTACAAAGTGCTATAGCCTACCATAGATATTAACATTTGGAACTTTGAATAAGACGACATTTAACATTTGGAACTATTAATAAGTTCTCTAGGGCGCTAGCCCAATAAATTATATAGCAAGAACTCTTACCGATCTCGGTACTTTTTTATCATGGATCATGCAGCAGCTGAGCCAGGTATTATCTAACAAGAAACCCCTTAATAAGTATCCAACTTATCAAAGACACCAGCAGCTTGAACTATGAAGTTGATTGGCTTACTTCATCCAAAGTGTCGTTGGCATATCAATATACATCACTTTGGAACTGATAATAAACGTTGAACATTAACAAAATGCTCTACATAACATTATACAGTTTAAACTTAACTTAAACCTACGTATCTAGCACATCATCACCAGCTAGCACAGTATTATATTACAAAACTTACCATTTTCTAACAAAGCTAGTATACTGTAACCTAACAGATCTAAACGCCCTGAACTACGAATAAATGCTTAAATTAACAATGTGTCCAACCTATCAAAGACAAGATATTTTCCACATTTACATTTTTCATTTACGTTAAATAACAAATTTAACTTAAGTAAAGTTACGTACCCAAATTTCAAAGTAGTACATAACTCTGATCATTTCCTTCAAAGCCCTCATCCGCCCTAACAAACTAACCTACCTAACAATACTAGGATTAATCGAACTTACTAATACTTCTATGTTACTTAAACATATTATCGTACTCATACCAACTTAGTACATAACTCTGGTTATTCCCTTTCGAAGAAGGCTTGCATACCCCTGACAAACTATCATCCCTACCAATATTACGGTTAACCCAACTGTGTTACCCCAAGGTTTTCTCCTTCACCCTTCTCTCGGTGAAAGATGTATTCCTTTATGTACTTTATTAAATAGTGAAAATTAATTTTAGTAACATAAAGTTTTAACATCTGTAAAACTAATTTCGTATCACCTAAACTAAGAACATTATGTACAACAACAACGTAGCTGTCATTCCTAAAGAACGTATAAGCTGCCTACATTATCATAGTTAACAGCTTAAGAACAGAAAGTAGCCAATATCACCTACAAACCTTAACCTAACCTTACTATTCAGTCATATCTGATAATTTACATTAGCATAGAAATATTTATCAGAACTTAGGGAAAAATTATTATAATCTAAACTATCACACTGACCAACAAATAAATGCTAACACAACAAAGTTTTAACATCTGTAAAACTAATATAACATCACCCAAACTAAAAACATAACATACTTAACATATCTTACCGACGAATAAAATGTAACCATTAGGAAAGTTACCCGTATGTCTACGGTAAATAAGCTAACATCACCAAGCAGAACTCAACCTAGCTTTACCTTTCATTCATATCTATATCACATCAATGTTAATTTAGCATTAACATTGTAATAGTTAACAAACACTTAACAAAAATTTATCATAATCTAGCCTAAATATCACACTGAGCAACGAATAAATGTTAACATAACAAAGTTTAAGCATCTTTGAGGCCACCTTAGCAACCGTTGTGATATGAAGTTTCCAAGACAATTTTTTGCTTATGTTTAGACCAATAATTTTTATATTGTTTACAGATGAGATGTTAGAGCTGTCGAAGGAAATAGGAAAATCTGGAGGTGTTTTTGAGAGGGAGATGTACAGAAATTGAGTTTTCAAAGAGTTGAATTTCACAAAGCTGCGTTGGTCCCACCGCTAAATCCCATCCAGGTCGGCAAGAATATAATCGGAAAGCGAATACGAGAGGCAACTCTAGATGCAAAAGAGGGAGCAGATTTGAAATGATTTGAAGAATGGAGAGTTTAATCATTGTCATAAGAGTAAACAGAATTTGAAGTACAGCTGAGGAGATTTTTTGATGAGAAATAAAAATAAAATGAGATAGAACAAAACCCCGAGGAACGATGAAATTAATAGGAAAGGAGGAAGAAGTCGCTCCATCAACAAGTGCTGATATGGAGCGATCAGAGAGAAAATTTGCCAATAGAAAGCAAAGAGAAGGAGGAAACCCAAAGGAAGGGTGCATAGATAGTAGTGACTCGTGCCATATTCAATTCAAAGCTTTTGATATGTCAAGCCCCACCACACAAGACTCCCCATAGTCCCTAAAGCAGAGGACCATAAATCAACTAGATAGTTGATCTCAAGCGTTGAAAGCCATACTGATGATCAGAAAGAAGGGAATTAGACTCCAGATGATCCAGAAAATGAGAGTTAAGAAGAGTTTCAAAGATTTTACATAGAATACAAGTGAGAACTATAGGGCGATAGTTAGAAGGATCAGAACGGATACCCTTTTTTGGCTGAATATATGTATGAGCCCTTCCAACACTGAAGAAATATATTAATATTAAGGCATAGAGAGTAGAGTTGAACGAGGATAGGCGCCAGCTCAGAAGCACACTCCCTCAAAACACAGGGAGCAATACCCTCAGGGCCACTAGCCTTACTGACGTTCATAGCATCTCAGAATCCCATGCAACCGATCATGCGTAATCACGGGAAGAGACATGGGAAACTGAAAGGAGAAAGAGTTAGGAGGCATTGAATAGCCGAAATCGTCCATGGTAGAATTAGATGAAAATGAAGCGAAGAGAATTGCC
>JABUQX010043524.1:60000-62500 GCA_015478945.1 Trachelipus rathkii | reverse complement strand
AAAAAAAAAATATAATAAAAAGAATAAAACTTAAAGAAACAAAAAACAGAAAAAAAACAAAGAAAAAAACCGAACATTTGTATAGTTTGAAATTCGTTGGAAATTTCCCAAAATAACCTTTCGTTTTTTTTAAGGAGGAACGAACAGAAGAAATGAAAGAAATGCGTCGCCGAGAAAGGAAATTCTCTCTCTCTCTTTTTTTTTTTGTTTTTTTTTTGTTTTTTTTTTTTTTTGTTTTCCTACATCTATAATAAAGTATATGTAACATCTTATTCTTCTCCTAAATGCAATTTTAGCTGAGATTATAGACGTAATTATTATAATATATATATATGTACCGTATCTATATATACTATATATATTATATATATATAATAATTATACTAATATATATAATATTATATATAATATAATAATATAATATTAATTTTATATAATATATATATATATGACCGATCTATGTAAGGGCAAATGGGCAGTTGCCAAGGGCAGTAAATTACCTGTCATGCGTGATAGCTAGATTTTTAATATTTCGCGACATTGAATAAAGGTACGAAATCATGAGAGAGAATTGAAAAGTCTCTTCTAAAATTCAAAATTAATTCTAAATAGGACTGTTGTGCATGAAAATATGAGATAGACACCTTTTTAAGGCCATTCTTTCTAGTATTATATTCGTAAAATATGTATAGCTTAAGTTTTAATCGAATATTATGGTTTTCAATGCATGAATTTCGGGGGGAAATATTAAATATAGCCGCATTCAGAAACGAGATTTCTCTAACAATAGTGAGAAGTTGCCAAGTGCAATCATTTATATATATATAAAAAAAAACTGCCAAAACCAAATACATACAACCAGTTTAGATTTTGTTTTCGAATTGTTTCTAAGCAGTAATTTAGGGATAAAACATTTTGAAGATCATGATTATGCTTTCCACCGGTGCAATAAATGGAAAGCTCAGTGGAACTCAGCATTGAACTTTTGAAAAAAAGGCAAGAAACACTGAGAAACACTGCATAAATTTCTCTGTGGAAAGTTTCACATTTAAACATGTTTTTTAAAGTCGTCTGTGAATTCAAGTGGAGATTCAATCGAGTTAGATTGTTCAAATGAAATCCTCCAGAGTCCAGACTATCCGTATACTTATTTTAGTCAACCTTCTGTTGTTTTAAAATGCTCTGCTATAGAATTAACAGTAAGAGTTGATTAACTAACTGAAGAGGATGCAAATCCTTGGCCCAATTGCTTTTATAAATCTAAAAGGAGTTTAAAAACGATTCTACACAACTTTGTATTGATTCATTTTCCTTGCTATTATTATTATTATTATTATTATTTTCTTTCGAAAATTGGAATCATCCTGAGCTAATCGTCACCATAAAAATTCTCCTGGATACAGGGATTGTGTAATCACATTGAAAAATAGAAGTAATGCTCTGGGTAGAATCAATAGTAAATTTGTCGCAGAGATGGATATGGAAATGAACTGTTGGCTTCATGCCAATTGTTGGAAATCTGTCATTTCGACGATTGTAGCTCTGTAGTGATGATGAGTTTATTTGTTTTCCAAGAAATCGCAACTTTTTTAAAGGATTAGAATTAAGTACATAATTCGATTCATTTCTTCCAAACCATGTTGCATTTTATGGTACGTGGTAACCAAAGAAAGGAAAAAGCCTTATACTTATCTTTTGGAACATACGAAGAATTAATAAAGTTGTTAACGAAATTATCAGACAAGTTGTTGTATTTAAATACTTCTCGTTTATTATTGGTTGAAGTCCTCTTTTCAGTTAGGTCAATGAAGTGAATTTGATTGTAGACTATTCATAGAAAATTTTAAAAATCCAAGTTATACTGGTCAGACAGAGACTACTAGCTGATGCTGTTTTCCAATACTTTTAAAGGTTCGGACTTAACATAAATTGTTGATGCAATCAGAGCTTTAATAAAGCTCCACCTTTAATATATCAGGAGTTTATTAAGGCTTGCAAGTGAGAATCAACGAAGCAAATCCTTTAGCCTACTTTTATTCCTTGCTTGGCTCACGATTTCAGTTTAATCTGCTTAAGTGCTTCAACTTGTAGTATTTAAGCTACTTATTCTTCTTTTTTATTTTGATCTTCTTCAGGTTGAACATAATTTTTATTCTGAAACCACTGGATACTGGAATCATATAAAATCATTTTTCACCTCTGTCAGTGTGATTGTTAAAACTCTATCCATAACTAGTTGATCTGTTTGTGAAGATGCCTACAGAAGTTTGATAAAGACTGGAGAGTAATAAATACATTATTGTATGTTGAGCAAAATGAAAATGAGAAATCTATTGTTAATTGTAAAGCCAAAGGAATAATCACGAATGTTTACTTTCTTGTAACTTTCTTTACTTCTGCTGTCTAGGGGTTCCATTCTTGAGATATTTGAAGTTGTTAATAAAACAATTGAAATCAAAGGAAAAGCATGTGTCTGCTGTCGTTGATTTGTACATGGGTT
>JABUQX010043524.1:45000-50000 GCA_015478945.1 Trachelipus rathkii | reverse complement strand
TATATTTCTTTAAATTTACCTAAACTATATTTTCATATCTATAATTTTAACTTTAATTTCTATTTCTATATATCTATCTAGACTATATTTATATTTTCAAATTTTTAATTCTGACGCTATTTTTTGTTTTTATATTTTAATTCGACTATATTTCTATTTACATATTTTAACTCTACTATATTACTATTTTTATTATATTTTCAACTTGACACTATTTCTATAATTTTAACTTGACTATATTTCTATGTCAGTAATTCTAACTTGGATGTATTTCTACTCGTATAAATCTATATTTATGTCACTGCATTTCTATCAAACAATTTAAATGGGGAAATAGTTGATTCTCTTCTAGATACTTAATATATTCTAGAAATTCCTTCCATTATCTTGAATATTTTTTATCTAGATACCTTTAATTACAACGGGAAATATACTTGACTAGACTGTTTAATTCGAAATATCACAAGTAGACGGTGAAGCAAAGTGTAAACGAACGGTGAGGCAAAGTGTAAGCGAACGGTGAAGCAAAGTGTGAGCGGACGGTGAAGTAAAGTGTAACTGAACATGCAAGAAACGAGAAAATTGAATTAAACGAGATTTGTCTAAATGGTATTTTTAAATCGACTATACCTTTATTTCTATAATTGTTTAACAATATTTCTATTTATAATTTTAAATTGACTACATTTTTATTTCTATAATTTTATTAATTAATTTTATTTAAGCTTATAACACGATTATATTTCCAAAATTTTCTCCTCAATTTCAATATATATAAATTAACTGACTTTGCTCCAATTATCTATAAATTTTTAACTTGAACCTAATTTTAACCCATCTGAATCTCAATTCTATAATTTTAACGACTATATTCCTATTTCTGCAATTTTAACGATATTTCCATTATTTATATCTTATGGTATCGGCTCAATTCTTATATCTACAATTTCAACTCTACTGTATTTCTAATTTCAACAATTTTAGCTCGTGCAATACTTCTATATATACCTATTAACTTTAGCTAAACTATATTTCTTATTCTATAATTTTAATTAGACATTTCTATTTCAATAACTTTAACTAGACTAAATTTCTATTTCTATAACTTTATGTTGACTAATATTTATATTTATAGATTTAAAAACATACTTTTCAGTATATTTTTATACATAAATTTTCCCCTATAACAAAGTAGTATAAATATATACAGCTTATCTAATATTTCAATTCTAATATATTCTAATTTCTAATAATTTTGACTAATTTTTTTTATTTTATAATTTAGCGAACTATATTTCTATTTTATAGTTATATATAATCACATCTATTATTTTTAACTTCTGACTATGCTAATATTCTATTTTTGTAATTGTAGCTCGACTATATTTGTAAATCTACATGTATTTAATTAACTTTATTTCGTTCTAATATCTATAATATTATCATATAATTCTATTCAAATGTAAGCACGACTATAGTTCTTCTCTATTATTTTAACTACTTGTGATAGTGTGCGTGGATGAGAAGATACCTAAACTATATTTCATATCTATAATTAACTCGGCGCTATTTTGGTTTTTATATTTAACTCGACTATATTTCTTTTTACATATTAACGTCACTATATTTCTATTTTTATATTTTCAACTTGACACTATTTTCTATAATACTTGATATATTTCTATGTCAGATGATGATAACGGTTTATTATTTCTACTCTAGCATCTATTATTTTATATCTGCATTGTCTACCAACAATTTTAAGCCCCATTGTATTTTTTGATATAGTAATTTACCCGACTAACATTACTGATTTCTATAGTTTTAACTGACTACTTTCTAGTCGTTCATTATTCCTCAACTATATTCTATATCTATATAATTTATATTCGACTGTATTTCTATTTCTAAATATCTCTATCTCTAACTAATATTTTTAAAATTTTGACACAACTATATTCTATTTTCTATTTTAGCTTTCCCATGATCTAATATATTATTAACTCGACTTTATTTACATATTTTAAATAAATCTACTATAATTCTATTTCTATAATTTTAAATCCATATAACGAGAAAAGTTTTAAACTTTAAAATATTAATTTTTAAATTTTCAATAATATAATATATATATATATATATATATATATATATATATATATATATTATATATATAATATATATATATATATATAGATATATAATATATATATATATATATATATTATATTAATATATAATATTATTATATATACATAGAAATTTTATATATATATATATATATATATACTATATATATATATATATATAATATATATATATAGTAAATTAAAAATATAAAAATAGGTGTATGGTAAAGTTTAAAACTTAAATATAGAAATATAATGGATTTAAAATTATAGAAATAGAAATATAGTAGATTTAATATTATAAAAATGTAAATAAAGTCGAGTTAATAATATAAATATAGATCATGGGAAAGCTAAAAATATAGAAATAGAAATATAGTTGTGTCAAAATTTTAAAATATTAGTCGAGATGGATATTTAGAAATAGAAATACAGTCGAATTAAAATTATAGATATAGAAATATAGTTGAGGAATAATGAACGAAATAGAAATGTAGTCGTTAAAACTATAGAAATAGTAATGTAGTCGGGTTAAAATTATATATCAAAAAAATACAATGGGGTTAAAATTGTTGGTAGAAATGCAGATATAAAATATAGATGTACGAGTAGAAATATAACCAAGTTAGAATTACTGACATAGAAATATAATCAAGTTAAAATTATAGAAATAGTGTCAAGTTGAAAATATAAAAATAGAAATATAGTAGAGTTAAAATATGTAAAAAGAAATATAGTCGAGTTAAAATATAAAAACAAAAATAGCGCCGAGTTAAAATTATAGATATGAAAATATAGTTTAGGTATATTTAAAGAAATATAACAAGTCAAGTTAAAAATATAGAGATAGAACTATAGTCGTGCTACAATTATAGAAATAGAAATATAGTGGAAATAAAATTATAGATATTAAAGAAACGAAATAAAGTTCAATTAAAATTGTAGATTTACAAATATAGTCGAGCTACAATTACAAAAATAGAAATATAGCATAGTAGAGTTAAAATTATAGATGTAGAAATATAGTAGTTAAAACTATAAAAATAGAAATATAGTTGCGCTAAAATTATAGAAATAAAAATAAAAATTAGTCAAAATTATAGAAATAGAATATATTAGAATTGAAATTATAGAAATAAAATTGATAGTTAATATTATTGAAATAGAAAAGTAATCGGGCTAAATTTATAGATATAAAAATATAAAAGAGTTTAAATTATATAAATATAAATATTAGTCAACATAAAGTTATAGAATTAGAAATTTAGTCTAGTTAAAGTTATTGAAATAGAAATAGTCTAATTAAAATTATAGAAATAGAAATATAGTTTAGCTAAAGTTATAGGTATATATAGAAATATTGCAGAGCTAAAATTGTTGAAATAGAAATACAGTAGAGTTGAAATTGTAGATATAGAATATAGCCGATACAAAGATATAAAAATGGAAATATCGTTAAAATTGCAGAAATAGGAATATAGTCGTTAAAATTATAGAAATTGAGATTCAGATGGGTTAAAATTAGGTCAAGTTAAAATTATAGAAATTGGAGCAAAGTCGAGTTAATTTTATATATATTGAAATATAGTTATTAAAATTATAGAAATATAGTAGAGTTAAAATTATAAATAAAAATATAATTAATAAAATTATAGAAATAAAAATGTAGTCAATTTAAAATTATAGATATAGAAATATTGTTAAAATTATAGAAATAAAGGTATAGTCGATTTAAAAATACCATTAGACAAACTCGTTAATATTCAATTTTCTCGTTTCTTGCATGTTCAGATTACACTTTACTTCACCGTCCGCTCACACTTTGCTTCACCATTTGCTTACACTTTGCCTTTCACCGTTCGCTTACACTTTGCTTCCACCGTCTACTGTGATATTTCGGAATTAAACAGTCTAGTCAAGTATACTGTTCCCCGTTGTAATTAAAGGTATCTAGATAAAAAATATTCAAGATAATGGAAGGAATTTCTAGAATATATTAATATCTAGAAGAGAATCAACTATTTCCCCCATTTAAATTGTTGATAGAAATGCAGATAACATAAAATATAGATATACGAGTAGAAATACATCCAAGTTAGAATTACTGACATAGAAATATCAAGTTAAAATATAGAAATAGTGTCAAGTGAAATATAATAAAAATAGTAAATAGTAACGAGTTTAAAATATGAAATAGAAATATAGTCAATTAAAATATAAAAACAAAAATAGCGTCGAGTTAAAAATTTAAAATATAAATATAGTCTAGATAGATATTTAGAAATAGAAATATAGTCGAGTTAAAATTATAGATATGAAAATATAGTTTTAGGTAAAATTTAAAGAAATATTAACAAGTCAAGTTTAAAAATATAGGAGATAGAACTATTTAAGGCGCGCTACAATATTAGAAATAGAATATAGTGGAAATAAGTATAGATATAAGCAGAAACGAAATAAATTCAATTATATATATAATTAAATAATATATATATATTAAATATATATATATAAAATAGAAATAAATAAAATATATATATATATATAATATATTATATATATATATATGTATGTAGTAAATTATATATTATATATTATATATAATATATATATATATATATATATATATATTATTATAAACAAATGCAGTTCCTATTTTCACCGTCAAAGCTGTGTTCATACAGCATGGACTGTAAAAAAGAGGGAACTGGAGAAATTGTTTTCCATTTTTTTATATATAAAATTCTATCTAGGGTCTGTACGAGATAACGAACCCTAACCCGTCGCTTTGCTAATCAGACTCTCTACCATTGAGCCACGGCTTCTTTACAGCCATCAAATTTATAAACAAGTTGTAGTTATACAGCATGA